>JANHFK010002848.1:201581-218168 GCA_036250565.1 Sibynophis collaris | reverse complement strand
AAGGATGATCGAGAGATTAAAGAGAGCGACAAGTACAAGATGACGTTGATGGATGCTACAGCGGTACTCAGTCTGCTGGATGTCACTATTGAAGACAGTGGTGTATATATGTGTGAGGTGAAAAATGATGCTGGGAAAGAGACCTGCAGTAGTATGGTTGCAGTAAAAGGTGTGTGTGTGTGTGTATATATATATATACATGTATCTTAAATACTCTTCCTGCCAAATTTTCTCAATAAGACTATTGTGTCTTAGGAAGATTCCAAAAATGATGTACCATTCCTACTCTCTTTCTTTTGCTTATACTTTAGAATCACCATATTTTATCAAGGAATTTGAACCCAGGGAAGTATTAAGAGACGCAGATGTAATACTGGAGTGTGAGGTCTTAGGTACTCCCCCACTGGAGGTATATTGGCTAAAGGACAACAAGCCCGTAAGGAGTAGCAGGAAACACAGAATAACCACTGAGAAGTCCTTGTTTAGCCTCCAAGTGTTCAAGTTTGATTCTTCAGATGCTGGGGAATACCAGTGCAGGATAACCAATGACGTAGGAAGCTGTGCCTGTAGCTCTGAACTGGCCCTGAAAGGTTAGTGCGACTTAGAAAATCGGTCTTCTTATGCTAATATTGTTGATGGCATCAGTATTCACTCAATATCTATTCTTCCAATAGAGCCCCCACAATTTGTGAAGAGGATTGAGAACATTAGCTCTCTCCGGGGAGGCACCATAGTATTTCAGGCAACAGTTAAAGGCTCCATGCCAATAACAATTTCGTGGTTGAAAGACAATGATGACATTATTGAAGATGACAACACAAAAATGACTTTTCTGAACAATGTGGCAACTCTCATGATCAGAGCCATTGAAGTGAAGCATGATGGGAAATATTTTTGTCAGGCGAAAAATGAAGCCGGCATCCAGAGATGTTCTGCTTTGCTCACTGTAAAAGGTCTGTGTAGCCTACTCTCAGTTCTAGGATACATAACATTATCTTTAGTAAACATTACAGCTCATATTTATTCCTGTCTGTATTACAGAACCTGCCACAATCATTGATAAAGCCGTTTCCATTGATGTCACGGAAGGCGACCCAGCTACTTTGCAGTGTAAATTTTCAGGAACAAAAGACATTAGTGTCAAATGGTTGAGAGGTGGGAAGGAGCTGACCTTTGGCCCTAAATACAAGATCACTGTTACTGATACAGTTTCCATGTTAAAGATTGCCTCTACAGAAAAGAATGATAGTGGTGAATACACATGTGAGGTTTCAAATGATGTTGGGAGCAGCAGCTGTAAAGCTAGCATTAATGTCTTAGGTGTGTACAATATATTTCTCTTTTCATAGAACTTCTATTGGAGGGGGGGGGCTGTAAGGCAAACATAGAAGGTTTGATCTAATTTGTTTCTCTTGGTCTGTCTTTGATAGATCTGATCATACCACCCAAATTCACCAAAAAGCTAAAGAAAATGGATAGCATTAAGGGGTCTTTTGTTCACCTTGAATGTATTGTATCTGGGTCCCATCCAATAAGCATCCAGTGGTACAAGGATGGCCAGGAGATAAGTGCTAGTGAAAAGCACAAATATTCTTTCCACGATAATACAGCATTTTTGGAGATCAATCAGCTGGAAGGTTCAGACAGTGGATCTTACACTTGTGAAGCAACAAATGAAGCAGGACAAAACCAGTGCAGTGCATATTTAACTGTTAAAGGTTTGGATGGCTTTTTCTTGTTGGCAAATCATTTTGCATTTATCTTTAATTCTGAATCTTCTACATTCCGGTATCATTGATGGCCTTGGGGGGCGTTTTTCTTCTCACTTTTTGTAGAACCCCCAAGTTTCATCGAGAAACCACAGTCACAAGATGTTATACCCGCTGCTAGAGTCCAGCTCAAAACTCTTGTGAGCGGCACACCTCCCTTACAAATCAAATGGATCAAAGATAGCAAAGAACTTCTTTCGGGAGCCTCTCGCTCGGTGTATAAGGATGATACTTCAAGTGTATTGGAGCTCTTTTCAGCTAAGCTATCTGACTCAGGGAATTATATCTGTCAAATCAGCAATGATGTCGGGTCAACTACCTGCAAAGCAGCTCTCTTTGTGAAAGGTCTGCATTTTCTTTCTCCTGTGGTTATTAATATCATTTTACATAGGGTTATCATATGCAAGAAAGTGGTGCACAGATATCAATGTGCCCTTCTTCGCTCGTAGAAATGCCAATTATGCTTTTCAGTACATCCTTTCTGAATGCATTTTTCCCCCCTCCAAATTTTAGAACCACCCAGATTTGTACAGAAGCCTAGCCCTGTAGTAGTTTTGAGGAAAGGGCAGTCTACCACTTTTGAATGCCAGGTAGCCGGCACACCGAAAATCCACGTGGCTTGGTATTTTGATGGGAATGAAGTATTCGACTCTGATAAATATGAAATTTCCTTTGTGGACAACATTGCCACTATCAAGATCATCAATGCCAAGGTGGAGGATAGTGGGACTTATATATGTGAAGCTCGTAATGATGCAGGTAGCAAGAGCTGCAGCACTGAACTGAAAGTGAAAGGTTAGTCATCCTTTCTGGCTTTGTTCACCTGCGTTGTTCGATTTCCCTTCTTTTTTTCTCCCCCTTGAGATGGTTTTCTTTTCTTCTTCCAATTCAGAACCTCCCACATTTGTAAGGGAGCTGAAGCCTGTGGAGGTGGTAAAAAGTTATGATAGTGTATTAGAATGCGAAGTCACGGGCACCCCACCCTTTGATGTAATCTGGCTAAAGAACAACACTGAGATTCGAAGCAGCAAAAAATATACCATGATTGATAAACAATTTATATTTGCCCTTCAAACAATGAACTGCGATACCCAAGATGCTGGTGAATACCAGTGTGTTATATCAAATGAAGGCGGAAGTTGCTCATGTAGTACCAAAGTCAGCCTGAAAGGTTAGTTTACGTGTGGCAGTATGGGAGGAAACGTCTATGAAAGATTTTGGTGGTGGTTGTTTTTTTTAAACTTCCTCCTCTTCAACACAATTTTAAACCTTCTCTTGGCTTGTTTTCAAAACCACAGAGCCTCCTTCATTCACTAAGAAGATAGAAAACATCCACGCTGTTCTGAAAGAATCTGCCACATTTCAATGTGTCGTGGCTGGTTCCCAGCCACTATTGGTATCTTGGATAAAAGATGAGAGAATCCTTGAAAATGATGAGAACTTCCATATGACTTTTGAGCAAAATATTGCAAAACTGAAGGTCAAGAAGGTTGACCTTAGTCACAGCGGGAGATACACCTGCCAGGCAAAGAATGAGGCAGGAGTTGAAAAGTGCTTTGCTTTATTGTTAGCACAAGGTGTGTGAGGTTTTTTAAAATCTCTACTTCGAATATTAATTCTCACCTTCTGCCTACTGTGCATAGGAAGACTCAACACATTTTTGTTTTGCTTCTTGCTTCAGAACCTGCTCAGATCATAGAGAAGGCAAAATCAGTTAAAGTGACTGAAAGAGACCCAGTGACTCTGGAATGTACTGTGTCGGGAACACCAGAACTTCAAGTCAAATGGTTTAAAGATGGGAAACAGCTTATGCCCAGTAGATTTTACACCATGAGCCTTGACAATAATGTGGCCAGTTTCAGAATGGAATCCGTAGTGAAGGAAGACAGTGGTGTATATACTTTTAAAGTTGAGAATGATTATGGAAGCCATTCTTGTGAGGCCGTTGTGACTGTATTAGGTTTGTATTTACCTTTACTCCAATTAGCATCAGTCATTTAAATTTTCTAAATATTTTTCAGAGAGAAGCTCACAAACAAGGAATGAGTAACTATTTTTCTTTATCTTCTCCCTCTGGGCAGATCAAGCAATTCCACCCTCATTTACCAAAAAATTATCAAAAATGAGTAAAATTCTTGGATCATCTATTCACATGGAATGCAAAGTTTCTGGGTCACTTCCGATTACTGCAAAATGGTATAAAGATGGAAAAGAGATATCCGATAGTGCAAAATACAGAAGTTTGTGCCACGAGAACACCGTATCGCTAGATATCAATAACCTAGAGTTGACCGATTCCTCAAATTACACTTGCAGTGTGACTAATATTGCAGGAAGTGACTCGTGTAGTGCCATCTTAGCAGTGAAAGGTTTGGATTCCTATCTTCTTTCTCAATTCTGTACTGTATAAAATCTGAATCTTGTCCAGTTTTAATTTCACAACAGTCTTTTAACCTAGTTAAAAACGTTGTTTCGTGTTTTCTAGCTTTAGAATTTAACTTCTTACCATCTTCTTCATCTTTGTCTCTTTTGTGATGATGCCTTTTGATCTACATTTCTTGCGCCAAAACTTAATCCGCTCTGTTATCTCTTGAAACATGTAGAACCGCCAAGTTTCCTGGCAAAACCAGAAAGCCAAGAAGCAGTTCCTGACTCCACCGTGGAATTTAAAGCTCTTTTAAAGGGAACGCCGCCTTTTAAAATAAAGTGGTTTAAAGAAGATTTAGAGCTTGCACCTGGACCTAACTGTGTATTTGGGATTGAAGGGTCAACTGGTTTCTTAAATCTTTATTCAGTGGATGGCTTAAAAAGTGGGAATTATATTTGCCAAGTATCCAACGATGTCGGCAGCGATTCTTGTACAACCACACTGATGATAACAGGTGTGATAATGTCTTCTGTGTTTCTTCTTTCATATTTCTCTTAGGCTTCCTTCTTAATGAAGGTTTTTTTGTAAAATACACAAAACAATTGGACTTCTCTTTTCTCTGGTGCTACACAGCATAAATTTCCTTCCTTTCTCTTTTACTATATACGGCAAATAGAGGGAGGATCCCTTTCCTTGCTATTGATCTACTTTCAATGTTTGCTCTTTCTTCTTAGAACCTCCAAAGTTTGCCAAGAGACTCGACCCGTTCAACGTCGTGAAACACAGTGACTCCACGCGGCTTGAGTGTAAAATCACTGGTTCTCCTGAAATCAGAGTGGTATGGTACAGAAACGATACTGAGCTCCATGCTAGTGAAAACGTCCAAATGTCATTCGTAGATTCTATTGCCATTCTTGAAATGAGGCATCTTAGCACTGAAGATAGCGGAGATTACATATGTGAAGCACAGAATCCTGCTGGCAGGGCAAGCTGCAGTACAAAGCTTCTAGTAAAAGGTTAGTAAGGGCTTTTCTGCCTTCTCTTTAGTCAATGTCTATGTTCATAAGCTAATTAATACACATATGTGTATGGTGCAGGTATATTTATATATGTATATGGCATGTGTATATGTGTATTATGTGTTTGGGTAGATCTTGAGAGCAGGCAACAGAATTTCATTTTTAATGTGGGCCAGTGTGTTCACAGTAAAAAAAAAAAGACAATAACATTATCTTATATCTTAATTGGATCATACCCAGTGGTAAATGGCCACCAGAAAGAAGAACAGATACTGTAGTGTAGTCAAACTAAAATCTCCCCCCTGCAGTTCCCAAAATCTGTAGAAAAATATTAATACACCCTGAAGCTGGGAAGTCGAGAGGAGGGATCCCATTGAAATTAGATGAAGCCCAATGTAAGGATACCATAACATTATCTTCAGTCACAACAGGGTCCTTATTTTCATTCAGCAAGAATTTTCTAACTTACGGCATTTACCCTACTTACAGAGAATGAAGGCAGACGGGGCAACTTTTGGGGGCAGTGGAGAATGGAGGTGGCATGATTTTGGGGGATAGGTTATAGAAAATAAATGTATCAGTCATCTTGGAGGTTAATATCCTGGTTTTATAACTTAAAATGTCAGAAAGTCATTATGTCCTCAGAATTGCTATTTTGCTGCCAAATGTTAGCTATATGTCTTAGGGACATATAGCTAAAAAGCCACAAAAAGAGAACTAGGGAGACAAGTGACCTATTACCCACCATTGACTATTCTTGGTCTAAGAGATTTGGTTGCAGTGGTTGTAAAGATGGAGATGATCATGAAACCTTTGGCATATCAGAGGAGTCTGGAGTTTTCTTCATAAAATATCCATCTTCTGCATCCCTTGCCTTTTTGACTTGGCATTATCATTGAGATGTCAGTTATATGCTGATTGCTAACTTTGATAAATTCATATCTGACAAACATGTGCCATGATAGAGACAGTCTTCTCACTGCTCTGGTTTTATTTACACAAGAGTTACAAGACTAACTTTCCCGTAATTATCTTTTAAAAATTGCAACCTGCTTCTCTCTTCTTCCTAGAACCTCCGGTATTTAGCAGAAAGCCATCCCCAGTAGATACGCTCAAAGGTACTGAAGTTCGCCTTGAGTGTGAAATCTCTGGGACTCCGCCATTTGATATCTCATGGTATAAGGACAAGAGACAAATCCGCAGCAGTAAAAAATACAAGGTCACATCCAAAAACTACCTTGCCAATATCCATATTCTTAATATTGAAACTTCTGACATTGGTGAATATCAATGCAAAGCTAAGAATGATGTGGGAAGTGATGCTTGCATTTGTACTGTAAAACTGAAAGGTAATCATCTCTTGTTAATATAGAATATATGCTTTCTTCTGTATAAGATTGTCCAAGTGTTTTGTTCTTGATGCCCATTGCCTCTTTTCTCTTCAGAACCACCAAAATTTGTCACCAAAATAAATAGTCTAACTGTTGTGGTGGGTGAACCAGTAGAGTTACAAGCAACCGTAGAAGGCTCTCAGCCTATTTCAGTTATATGGCTCAAGGACAAGGAAGACGTAATCCGAGAAAGTGAAAACACTGCAATAACCTACATGGACAACATTGCCACTTTACAACTTGCCAAAGCAGAGCCATCAAGCGCTGGAAAGTATATCTGTCAAGTCAGAAACGATGCTGGAACCCGTGAATGTATGGCTACTTTAACAGTCTTAGGTTGGTAATCACAGAGATTTGTCTCTTTAAAAAGACCTCTTTTTAAAGCTGAGTAGTCCACATATCAGAGCCTTGATCATTTTTAAATTGTGATAATAGTTATGTTTATTTATAATTATCGATGTGCAAGACATATTATGGAGTACATAAAAGGGGAAGCAACTGCTCTTCTCCCAAAATTGTACAATCAATAATCAGTGTAGGGGAACAATGGAGAAAGGGGAGGAGATATGGCTGTGGAAGGGTTAGATTGTCTTATGATTATATCAGAGTAAATGTACTTACAAGCTTAGACATACCAAGACACAAGGAGAAAAGAACAGAGCTTCTTGGGGCATTTTAATTGATCTTTTGCTAGCATTTGAATAATGTTACAAAAATCATTTTGACCTAGGATATCATCTTAACTTTAGCTCAGAAAAGCAACATGAATGATCATGCTCTGGTTATGACAGAGTGAAACTGTACCAATGAATGTTACTGCATCCAGGACATATTAATTACTGAGTTAGAGTGTTATGACGCCTTAATAAATATGCTTATGCAAATTCCATTAACAGGTATCGTTTCCCTTCCTCAACATAATGTTGGCAGGTTTGATTGGGTTTGTGTATTCCAGAGCAGGAAAGAATTGAGCAGCCAATAAATTTAAACACAGGAAATAATAATTCTAAAGTAAAAAGTGAAACAACAACAAAAAAGTCTGTTTGAGCATAGGCTTCTGTAACTAGAAGAGCCATGTGTTGGATGAAACAAAAGAGATTTACAGTTGGATCTTACTGTGTCTTTTTCCAGAGCCTGCTATCATTGTAGAAAAGGCTGAGCCAATGAACGTTACCGTAGGAGATGTCTGCACCTTACAGTGCAAAGTGAGCGGAACCCCTGAGCTTTCCGTAGGCTGGTTTAAAGATGGAAAAGAACTGATAAGCAGTGACAAATACAGAATTGTCTTCTACAAAAACACATCTACACTTAAAATTATTGATTCAGACAGTGAAGACAGTGGCTTATATACCTTTGAGGTCCAGAACAACGTGGGCAAAAGTAGCTGCACTGCTTCGGTTGATGTTCTAGGTTGGTTGTGTGGCTTCTTTCCATAACATTTTTTATCATAGAAATTATACCAGTTTTTCCCGGAGGATCATTATTTTGCTTTTTTATCTCTTAACAGATCGGATCATTCCACCCTCTTTTACCAGAAAGCTAAAAGAAAGTCATGGTGTGCTGGCTTCTTCTGTGGTTCTTGAATGCAAAGTGGCAGGATCTCTACCGATTACCGTTGCTTGGTTTCATGATGGTCATAAGCTTACTAGCGGTCAAAAACATCTGATCACCTTTTCTGACAATGTTTGCACTTTGCAAATCGCTTCACTGAACTTATCTGACACAGGGCCTTATGTGTGCAAAGCTGCTAACGTAGCAGGCTCCAATGAGACCAGGGCTGTTTTAACTGTGCAAGGTTAGTAGCCGGCTAGCTCTTCATTGAAACTATTTAATGCTTAATCCTTAACACCTTTTTCTTCTGAAATAGGAAAGACATGTTCATTTTAAGCTTGCTACCTTACTAATCAACTAATCTGTTGTTTCCTTTAATGCAAATTTAGAACCACCCTCTTTTGTGAAGGAACCAGAATCTGTGCACATTTTACCAGGCAGAAGTGCTACACTTTCAGCTACTGTCAGAGGAACTCCGCCATTTAAAGTGAACTGGTTTAGAGGAGTCACTGAACTGGTGCCGAGTGATAAATGTAACATCTATTTGGAAGATTCAGTCACAGATCTAGAGCTATTCGATGTGGAACCATCACAGAGTGGAGAGTACACTTGTATTGTAAGCAATGAAGCAGGCAAAGCATCTTGCACAACACATCTTTTGGTTAAAGGTTGGTAAATTTAGAAAACAAAAGCAATTGTTTACTCTGAGATTTTTAAATGTTTGTACAACATTTTGTTTAATAACGGAGTTCTTTTTGCTCTCCAGAGCCAGCCATTTTTGTGAAGAAACTAAGTGACCACTGTGTGGAACCAGGAAAATCTATAATTTTAGAGAGCAGGTACATTGGTAGCCTCCCAATTTCAGTCACCTGGAAGAAGAATGGAGTCATTTTAAGTCAATCTGATAAGTGCAGCATTACCACAACTGAAAAATCTTGCATTCTGGAAATAATTAATAGTACAAAGGATGACCAAGGGGAATATACCTGTACGGTGGAAAATGAGGCTGGAGAAGATATTTGTGAAGCATTGGTATCTACTTTAGGTGTGTCTCTGTGACATTGTAATCCTCTTTATTATTTCTTTATGTAGTTCCAGGATACGATTATCTTAATGCTGACATTGAATATTTGTGTTCTCAGAACCTCCTTCTTTCATTACACACCTGGGACCTCTTGAAGTATCAGTTGCAGATTATACAACTTTACAATGTCAAGTTTCTGGAACTCCAGAAATCACAATATCTTGGTACAAAGGAGATACTATATTAAGATCCACTCCTGAGCATAAGATGTATTTCAAAGACAATGTTGCCACACTGATCTTCAACAAAATAGATATCAGTGACAGTGGGGAATACATTTGCAAAGCTGAAAACAGTGTTGGATCTGCCTCTTCAAATGCTCTCTTGACAGTTCAAGGTGATAAATTCATTCCGAATTGCTTAAATTCGGAATTTAATTTCTGACAGATTTATCAGTCTTTCACTCTTTGACAAAGGCTTTCACCTGCCCATCTTGACTCCATGCTTGTTATTTTACAGAACGAAAACGTCCACCTTCTTTTGTGAGGAAATTAAAGGATACAGAGCAAGCTATTGGCTTCCCAGTTAAATTTGTTTGCCGCCTAAATGGGTCTGAACCTATTAGTGTCACTTGGTATAAAGATGGTGTACCTTTAAGAGATGACTTTAATGTGCAAACCTCTTACATTGATAATGTGGCAACCCTTCATCTTTTGCAAACTGATATGGCCCATTCTGGCCAATATTCTTGCACAGCTACCAACCCTGTTGGGACTGCTACTTCTAATGCTAGGTTCAAAATTTCAGGTTTGTTTCACTTTGTCCTGTATTCTTTCTTGATTTCAAAAGCAATGTTACAATGGTTACTTCATATGGGGTCAAAAAGAAACAACAACAATCTCTTCTTCCTTTTAATCTTCAGAAACCAAACAAGCTCCCTTGTTTGATATCACACCTGAATCCAGAGATGTTCCTGTGGGACAAAGTGTTGACTTTGAATGTCATGTGACTGGAACACACCCTATACATGCTGTCTGGGCAAAAGATGGCCGCGAGATCCGGACAGGAGGAAATTATGCAATTACATTTGTAGAAAATACCGCTCACTTAAGGATTATGAGAGTAGGCAAAGGAGATTCTGGACAGTATACCTGCCAGGCTAGCAATGAAGTTGGCAAAGACTTTTGCTCAGCTCAGCTTAATGTGAAAGGTATTGGAATTTTAATAGGCTTGATCTAACATCACTTTTTTTAAAAATTCAGAAGTGGGAATTCTTGGGGGTTTCCCCCCTCCCCAGCCGTTCTTTATTTCTAACAACTGGATATCAAAACAGAATGGTATTCAAACAAACAAACAAACAAAAAGCAGACTATTCAGGGTATCTTGAAATCTCTTTTGTCCTTTATTTCTTCTAATATATATTCTGTGAAAAATTAATCTCAATCTTAATCTTAATCTCTTATTGGAGACCTATAAGGCAGAATGGTTCAGATACTAGTTACTCTTCCACCTTCTGCACACAGATTTAAGGGTAACTACAGGAAGATTCAGCTTTTGAGTTCTGACTTGCAGGAAAAGGAGGGTAAAGAAGTATTAGTATGTCATTTTGTTGGACTTGCTATTCAGTTCAACAAGCCTATCACTTATTAGTCTAAAAACACCTGCATTTTTCAGTTTCCCAAACAAAAAATTATCATATATTTGTGGATATATTTACTAGTAGACAAACTGATAACAAATTAATAGGAATGAATGAAAAATTTGGTAATATGAACAGGCTAATAGTAAAACAATAGTTACAAAGCACTCAATATAGAAATATGAAACCTTTAAACTGCATTTGTAAGACATACTAAACCACAACTAGCCATCGACATTTCAGTTTACTGTATTACATAGTTAATGGTTTAGTGTGTCATGCCAATAAAAAAAGTTGACTTGAATAAACTATGGTTAAGGTAACTGTGGGTCAACTTGTGCAATCACAGCTAGTAGTAAACCTAATAAATTTCTATTTATGTCTAAGTACTTTTGCCAGGTATGGACAATCTACTGTATCTCAGCTCTTGCACTCTTAGCATCTAAACTCATTTTTTTTCTTTAACATTACGGAACTTACCAATGATTCTTATTCAAAGCATAGAACACCATGTAATTAAATGTTACTTTCCATCTGACTTCTTAGAACCTCCTAAATTTGTAAAGAAGCTCGAAGCCTCAAGAATGGTGAAGCAGGGTGACTCATGTCAACTTG
Source organism: Sibynophis collaris (assembly GCA_036250565.1). Classification (NCBI taxonomy): domain Eukaryota; kingdom Metazoa; phylum Chordata; class Lepidosauria; order Squamata; family Sibynophiidae; genus Sibynophis; species Sibynophis collaris. Next base: position 206,792 of record JANHFK010002848.1, on the reverse strand, counting down.
ACTGTAAAATCAGTGGCTCCCCAGAAATCAAAATTGCGTGGTATAAGAATGACCAAGAACTCCATGCTAGTGAAAAATATCATATGACCTTCAGTGACGCTACAGCAGTCCTAGTCATTGTTGGTGCCACCCTTGAAGACAGTGGTGATTACATCTGTGAAGCTCTTAATTCCGCCGGCACTGTGAGCTGCAGTACAGTAGTCACAGTAAAAGGTTAGAAGCTACTATTTCCAAAGTCTTGCATCCTCTGTACTTCATTCTGCATCCTTTTGCACTCTAAAAGCTTTAATTCATCTTTTACAGACCTGGTGCCCTGCAGACGTCTTGGATTGCAGTTCTTGTAATTTCTTTGCCAGTTGGTTAGAAATTCTGGAAATTGGACTCCAATAAATCTGCAGGTCACTTGGTTGGAGAAGGATGAGTTAGAGATTGGGGGATATCTCAATCTCTATGCGATGCATTGGAGGTGTTGATGTGCCAACCCAAATACTCATGTTAGATCAAGAGTAGGAACCTCTAGCTTTGTCTGTCATCGTCAGTTTCAGAAGATCCAAAACTGTAGTAGCATGAAGTAATAGAAGGAGGTCTGATCTTACTTCTTATTATTCAGGTTCTGTCAGGAAAAAAAAGCTTTACCGTGCGCTTTGATCAGGATATGTTTAATGAGCACTTAAGAAATAGACAAAGACCAACAGGTGGCTGAATGAAAGAGTGGGAGAGAATATGAGTGACATGAGTAGGAAGGCTGCCTTTTGGTTATCTCTGCCCACTAATAAACCTGCATGCTGTTTATCTGTCACCTCTTAGCAACATTCTATAGTTAGACAACAACTTAAATGTTAACAACAATTATAGATCGAGAGGAGGAAAAAATTCCTTTCTTTGTTTTTGTTTTAAATTACATCTCGTGGAGATAGGAAGGAAGTCTGTAAGACTATATTCTTGGGCATAGGAGATTCGGAGAATGGAAATTGAGAATTGGAAATCTGACTATAGTCAGGTCATACATCACAATCCGTATTAAAGGATATGCGTGGGCACGTACCCAACCTTATGAACTATGTTCATTTGGAATATTTAGTTCCCCATGCAAAAAAAGAATTTGCAGGGGATGGCAGAGTTTCCAAGCAGGACTTTACAGGTTTGGATTTAGAAACATCTTCAAAATGAAGTGGGATATATATGGCATTTTCGAAAACTAGGAGAGTTCTTATGTAGCGTATCTCTTCTGTTTCTGGATGCTCTGCTCTGTTTTCAAGAAGCCTCTTCCAGAAGATCAATTATGTATTCTCATAACTCTTTCATTATAGAGCCTCCTGTTTTTAGCAAGAAGCCTAGCCCTGTAGACACCCTTAAGGGCACTGATGTTATCCTTCAGTGCGAACTTGCAGGCACACCACCGTTTGATGTTGCCTGGTTCAAAGACAGAAAGCAAATTAGAGGCAGCAAGAAGTTCAAAGTTACAATGAAGAACTTCAGTGCCAGTGTTCACATCCTCAACCTTGAAGCCACTGACACAGGAGAATATCAGTGCAAAGCCTCCAATGAGGTGGGAAGTGACATTTGCGCTTGCACTGTCAAGTTCAAAGGTTAGTATTTATTCAAATTGTTCTTTGGAGAAAATTATTTTCATGAGTTTCTTTCTTGCCGCCCTGAGTCCCAATAGGGAGAAGGGCGGGATAAAAATAAAATTATTCTTATTCTTATTCTTATTCTTGCTCACGTACAATTTTCTTTTTCTTTCTCTCTCTTTCTCTTTACCATGAATCATTATCTTTTCTCAAAGAACCACCACGGTTTGTTAAGAAACTGAGCGACACCTTCACCTACACAGGGGAGCCCACTGCTTTACGAGCTGTAGTGGAAGGTTCCCATCCCATTTCTGTTTTGTGGCTGAAGGACAAAGGGGAAATAATCAGAGAGAGTGAAAACCTCCAGATTTCATTTTCAGACAACATTGCAACGCTTCAGATTGCAAGTGCTGAAGCTGCCAGTGGCGGGAAATACATCTGCCAGATTAAAAATGATGCTGGGATGAGAGAATGTGCTGGATACTTGAAAGTTCTAGGTTGGTATTGGCTTCTATCCCCTTCTGAAGACTAAATCTTGACTCTCAAAGTCAAAATCTTGACTTTATCATGGCAGAAAACTATTCTACCAGTCTCAATTTTGTAACTGATTGTTTTCCTTCCTCCAGAACCAGCTGTGATCCTAGAAAAGTCTGAACCGATGATAGTTACAGCTGGCAGTACTTTTACTTTGGAGTGCACCGTGGGTGGGACTCCAGATCTTATCACCAAATGGTTTAAGGATGGAAGACAGCTGGCCAACAGCCGCAAACACCAGATTATCTTTTCCAATAAAGTAGCCACACTTAAAATCCTTTCTGCAGACATGGATGACCGAGGGCTTTACACTTTTGAAGTGCAAAATGAAGTGGGGAAAAGCAGTTGTACTTCCTCCGTAGATGTTTCAGGTTAGACAAAACTCTCATTTCTCAGTTGCCGTCTTCTTTCTTCCGGTTGCGTCTTTCTTCTCTTAAAACACGTCTTTTGGTGACTTTACCCAAACAGAACACCTTATCCGACCTTCTTTCATAAGAAGACTGAAAGAAACCTTTGGTGTGCTGGGTTCTTCCATTGTTCTGGAGTGCAAAGTGGCTGGATCGCTACCTATGACCGTGGCTTGGTTTTATGGAAGCGATGAGGTTATCAGTGGGGATAAATATGAAACCAGCTTTTCAGATAATATTTGCACCTTGAAGGTGAATGCTCTTGATACCACGGACACAGGTCCCTATACCTGTACCGCTGCCAACGTAGCTGGTTCTGACGAATGCAGTGCCTTTTTGACGGTACAAGGTCAGTAAAGGAAAGGAAAGCCACTGGCTCTGAGTGTTTCTTCTATAGATTTCTCTTGTACTCTTTGCATCTTTATTTTATCCATATCCCACCTACTTGGCATAGCTACTAACACTTTTAACATTGTGTGAACCTAGAACCACCCTCTTTTGCAAAGACACCGGATCCTCTGGAGGTTTTACCAGGGAAGAGTGTGACATTCAGGAGCCTGATCAGAGGAACTCCTCCATTCAAAGTGAACTGGTTCAAAGGAAGCAGGGAACTTGTGCCTGGGAAAACATGCAACACCCTCTTGACAGATTCAACTGCAGAACTGGAATTGTTCGAAGTAGGACCTCTCCAAACTGGAGATTACACCTGTCTTGTTACTAATGATGCTGGCAGTTGTTCTTGTACTACACATCTTTTTGTGAAAGGTTTGTTTAAATACTACTCTTTATATCTATTGCAGCAGGCATGCATTTAAATATGTACACGCACGCATTCACATATGTGTGTTGCAGTTTTTGACGTGACCCATTCTTACAAACTCTCTTAGAACCAGCTGTATTTGTGAAGAAACTGAGTGATTTCAGCGTGGAGCACGGACACTCCATTATTCTAGAAAGCACGTTTAGTGGAACCCCTCCACTTTTGGTGACATGGAAGAAGAATGGCTCAAAACTCACACAGTCTCCAAAATGTAATATAACAACAACAGAAAAATCAGGCATCCTGGAAATCTTGAGTAGTAGCAGACAAGATGAAGGAGATTACACATGTGAAGTTGCAAATGATGCTGGGGAGGATTTATGCCATGCCTTGGTGTCAATCTTAGGTGCGTTGTTGACTTGAGTAACTACTCTTATATTAATTTTATGGTATACCTTAACTACCTGGGTACTTACTATGGTGTTAATTTCTGCTTCAGAACCACCTTACTTTGTTAAGGAATTGGAAAAGGTGGAGGTGACCATCGGAGAGCCTTTGTCTTTACGATGCCAAGTAGCTGGAACTCCAGAAATCAAAGTCTCGTGGTACAAAGGAGATACCAAACTAAGATCTACTCAAGCTTACAAAATGCACTTCAAGAACAATATAGCGACACTTACTTTCAGCCAGGTGGAGAACGCTGACATTGGCGAATATGTCTGCAAAATAGAGAACAGCGCTGGGTTTGCTACTTCAACAGCCGTGCTAGTTGTCAAAGGTGATAATTCGCTACATCAGTTGGTTCAAATATTTTTGTGCAACATACTTTTTCTTTTTTTAAAAAATCCACTCATGTGGCAAATACAGGAAGAAAGCTGCATTATTCCACTATCTTGGCATGCACATAGGCACAGGGTTACATGTTCAGTGAACTAGAAGATTTATGCAGTTTTTCATCTCTGTCAAAGGCCTCACGATTTCAGCATGGATACATTGCATCAGTCAGAGCAGGTCATCTGGTTGGAATACAGAAATGTGCACAGAATTTCTGTTCCTCAGAATGTTCTGGTGGCCTCTGTGGATGTGCAGATGTTTGCATATATGAATTGGGTGTCAGGCTCCAAAAACCAAGAAAGACAGGCAGAGTTATTTCAAAGCAACTTCCTTTATTGTTCCTCACCTATAAGCAAACATTTTGCCAAACTAAGGCAATTACTTGCATCATTAAGGATATACTCTGAGAATTGCTAGGGAGGAGCCATCTTTATCTTTTTTTCTCCCATCTTTATCTAACTTTACTGTCTCTTGGTCCTCTGGAATGCTGCCGTTCCTTTCTGGGAAGTCAGACTACATTCCACCATCTCCAGAAAGAAGGTGTCTATACTGGGGTATTGTGTCTCTAGTAGGATATGCCTAAAATGTTACTGTGTTTTAGGATCAAAAATATACGTTGCCATTTTTATTTGCAGACCGTAAACTTCCACCTTCATTTACAAAGAAGCTAAAAGATGTACAAGAAATGATTGGGTCTCCCGTCGCTTTTGATTGCCGTATCATTGGCTCTGAACCTCTTCAGGTGTCTTGGTATAAGGAGGGGATGCTCTTGCGGGACGATACTAACATTCAAGCAACCTTCTTAAATAATGTAGCAACTCTTCAGATCTTACAAACAGAGCCGGCTCACTCTGGCCAGTACACTTGCACAGCTCAAAATGCTCTTGGAACAGCTTCCTCCAGTGCCAAGCTCCATCTCTCAGGTGTGTCATTTATTGAATTCAGACCTGGCACATTCAGTAATGCCATATTAAAGAATACAATTAGATCACAGGTGTGATGCAGCAGGGAATTGTGGTTTGTTTTTAAGAAAAAGTCACGAAAGGTGGATATAATTTTCTTTCTTTCTTTTCTTTTTTTTGCACCCTCCAGAACATATGATACC
>JANHFK010002848.1:128050-149534 GCA_036250565.1 Sibynophis collaris | reverse complement strand
TGGGTCCTCAATTTACCTACCTTAGAAAGGATGGAAGGCTGAGTCAACCTTGAGCCTGGTGAGATTCGAACCTGCCAAAATTGCAGGCATCTGGTGTTAATAACAGGGTGCTTTAGACCGCTGTACTACCAAGGCTCTGTACTGTATATGTACCAAGTACATATACAGTACTTGCATCTTTTATTTTATTACTTTTATAACATATATTACTTTATTTTATATATTTTATAACATATTACTTGCATCTTCATATTTTAATGGCATCCCTTCCCAAGATTCCCTTTTATTTGACCATCACCCCATTCAAAATGTTCAGTGGCAGTTCAGTTCTTATTCTGCAGATATGTTATCAGGAATTCTGCATCATTTCATATTTTTGTCCATACTTTTTTAAAAATCTTTTTTCTTGAGGTTGTGTTTTTTTCTTTTACATTAATTAATTCTGTCCCTTGTATTCCAAAGTGCCAGAGGTGCCCAAGAAAGTTGTTCCAGAAAAGAAACTAGTTGAACCTGAAGCTCCACCTACTAAAGGTAAGTGTTATATTAAAGGAATAATTAACAATAATATTAAGTATTTTAAAGCAAACTCTTTTACATTTTAATAGTTTGTGAATATAATATGAAAATATATTTGGCTAAAAATCAGAACTTGAAAAATGGGCAGGTGGCTTTATTTTAGTTATTTTATTGGCACCTGCATTCTTCAAGTCATTTTTCAAAGTATTTATACTAAAAGTATATTAATATTTTGAAGTGCCTGAAGTGCCAAAGAAAGTTGTTCCTGAAAAGAAAGTACCAACTAAGGTGCCTAAGAAACCAGAAGCTCCACCTGCCAAAGGTATGAATTGTTAATAATTGTTAACAATAATTAATATTTGATATTATTTCTTGAGAACGAATGAGCAGGTGGGGGTATTATTATGTGTGTATTTCTAGGAATCTGTTTCCAGCCATGATGGCATCATCTTTATTATGGTGCAAATGAAAGAAATTATGTAATGATGCCATTATGTCCTCCCTTCCCCAATCTATTTGTATTTTTTGTGTTTTGTACTGCTGATTTATAAAAAATGCACTTCTATGAATTATTTCAATCTCATCTTGGTTCTCCCTCATGAGTCAGTCTTTATAAACTTTGTATTTAATTAAATTTTGTACGAATAACATTTCCTACAGATTATTAAAATTCAAAGTAAAAGGCCTTTTTATCTTTAAAGTCCCTGAGGAAGTGGTCCCTGAAGAGGAAGTCCCAGTGCCTGAGATCAAAAAGCCAGAGCCACCTCCTGCCAAAGGTACAAATTGGGATTTGGACCATCATACAGGAAGGGCAGGGCATGAATTTTTGGTCAAGGGGCATATTTAGAAATTTAAATTCCTCTCTGAGCGCTCTCCTACAATGGCTTCTGTGGAGTAGAAGACTAGCAGATGCATAGTGTAGATACCAGAAGGCAAAGGGAGTCATAAACATTCATGTACTAAAAAATAATTTGAAGAAAGTTCCTTGTTATTCTCACTCGTTCTCTTCCCTCACCCCCACCCCAAAATGAAGCTCTTTAAAATCCCAATGTACATTAAGGAAAATTGTTCAGCTGGATACGCCGTTCAGACAAAGCACTGTGCCAAAGCCATTCCTGTTCCAGCATTTTTATTTTCTAGGAATATATGGACAACTCCATAAGGCCCAGAAGGATTCCTTCAAATAAAAAGGATGCTAGAGATTCATGGTAGCTTTAGAGCATAATGGCTGCCCTGTTAATTAGGCTTCCATAAGGCTTTTTTTCCAGATTTAAGTAATTGATTCATCTGAAAATAACATACTGTCTTTAAAGTTCCAGAAGTGCCAAAGAAAATCATCCCAGAAGAAAAAGTTGCTGTGAAAAAACCAGAACCTCCAGCCCCCAAAGGTATATGTTAATGATATTAGACACACACATACATGTTTAGTGATTTTTGTTTTATTCAAAATAAAACATTCAAAAACTAATTCTAGCTGCCATATTTTATAGTGCCAGAAGTTCCCAAGAAAGTGGTTCCAGAAAAGAAACCAGCTGAACCAGAGGTTCCACCTACTAAAGGTATTTGCCTCCATTATTCTAAAGCATGGCATTCATTCTTTCTTCTTCCGATGAATGTCAGCAGAAGTTGTATAATTTGTCAGGAGTAGCTAAGATCTGTACAAAGAGGGAAATATATGAACTTTATGAAAATTCAGATCAATATGGGATAGAGGAATCATTTCATTTCTTGTTTATGTGATCATGAAGTCTTCATAGAAATGAGATGTGAGGTGTAGCCATTGATAAACTTCATAGCTCTAACTGTATATACTGGAAATAAATTATGAATGGATGCATATTAGAGTGAAAGACAAAGTGTAAGAACAGAGAAAATAATAGGATTTATATTGCTTATGCCGGAAGAGTTCAAGAGAAATGTTATTTGTATGTCTTCAACAGTGCCACTGTTTTTGTCTTTGGTGTCCATTGTTTCATTGTTTCAAATCTTTTCTATCTTTGATACTTTAAATTCAAAATCAATAATTATCTTTTAAAGTACCTGAAGTGCCCAAGAAAATTATCCCAGAAGAAAAAGTACCTAAGAAACCAGAACCTCCTGCTAAAGGTATCTGAATTAAAAAAGAGTCAAAGCTTTGGATATGATTCTGCATGTAAAACTCCAAAATTTAAATAACAAATATTATTTAATTTATTATATTTTATTGAATTTGGCCCTTTTATGTGGAATGATCCAGCCCAAACTCAGCTCTGTTAAGGTTGCAATTGTAGTCATATTTCTCTGAGAGTAAGTCTACAGGATACTTTTGAGGTTTATATTTCAGGAAATATACATAAAGTTGCTCCCACTGATGTAAGTGGAATAGTTAGACTTGGAAACATTTTTTTTCTTTGAGAAAATCTTATGCCATTGTGTAGAGGAATATTTCAAAGCCTTAAATATAAGTTTGGCAGCCTTTTATTTGCTTTAATAAAATGCCATGTACATAATCCTACCTTGAGGCATATGGCATAAATATGCAGTACTTGTACACTGCTGGGGAATATACCCAAACTTTACAAATCAGAAATTGTACAAAATCATGAAGTATTTCCATAAATGACTATGTGGTTTGCAGTTATCTGTGAACTTAAACATTGTGACTTATAAAAATGTGGCTCACAGTTATGTATGTGAAACTACATGAAAGCAAAGACTTGGGATTATTAGTGAAAACGATAGGCTGATGGAAACTTTGAGTAATATGTCATGTATAATATTTTATATCTTCATGTTGCATGCTTCCTTATCGGTTAGCATTTTATATATTGTAATGGAATCAATATTATTTAAAAAACCGAACAACTATTCTTAGACTGCCTGAAATCCTCAAGCAAGCAGACTGAAGAGAATATTCCTACATTCAAAACAAAGACTCTTCTTTGTAAAAAGTTATATCTTGTCTTATAAGAATTTTTTTTCATGTTCTTTAATGGTTGATTAATTCTTAGCTATACTTTTCATAATACGTTTCTATAATGTGCTCACTGTGCCTTCTTATGTATAAATATCAGTTTTGATCTTTAGACTCAACTAAGAGTCCAAATAAATTATGATTGCTGTTTTGATAGATCACATTGAAAGTAGAAGCATATAGATGTACCTATACTACTACTTCAAGTTTTGGCATTTTCTTTTCTGATACGTTTCATAGGTCTTTCTAAATATAGTAAAAATTAATTAATTAATATTTTTCAAGTGCCTGAAGTACCCGAAAAGGTGACTGTTGAAGAAAAAGAGCCAACTCCGGTGTTTAAAAAGCCACTGGTTAAAAAACCAGAAGCTCCACCTGTTACAGGTACAGCTCACAATTAATGAAGTTATAAATAATTGTTTATCGATCAGGTAGCTAACTACTTCTTGTCCTGTTGATGCCTTGTTGCTGAGGTTTCATATGTAAAGAGTGCTGTTGGCATAGTCCAATGAGTTATAATGCTTAATTGTGTGCCTCTTCAGCAGAAGTGTTTTGTGTATACCATATTATGGGATGCACAATGGCTAATTTTGTTATGTTTTTTATTGTGTTTCATTGTTCTTGTACCTCCTCTTATTCTTACTCTTCTTACTCTTGCTCTTACTCTTACATTGCCATGTGAGCTAAAATATCTTTAACCATTCTTAAAGAATGCTCACCTCTTTTAAACTTCCAAAATATGTCAAAACATTTTTTGCCAATAAAAAAAGTAATTCTTGTTTTATCTAAAGAACCAGAGCATTTTGCAGTGACAGAAGAGCCAGAACCAGTTGCTGTGACTGAAGAAGTAGAAACCTTTGTTCATGTGGAAGAAACTATTGTTCTTGAAGAACCTAAACCTGCTATTCTGCCCAAGAAGCCAAAACCTACCACAGTGCCTAAGAAAGCTGAACCTACGGCTGTGCCTAAAAAACCAAAAGCCGTGCCTAAGAAACCTGAACCTCCACCGGCTAAAGAAGTTCATGAAAAAGAACGAGAAATCCATACCGTCATTGGATACAGAGAAGAGAAAATTGTGACTGTTCACCAAGATGTAGAAGCCATCGGTGCATTAGAAGAACCTGAGCATGCAGCTGCATTTGAAGTAACAGAGCCTGAAGAATATATTTTGGAAGAATGGGAGGCCGTTGTTTCCCCTGAAGAACCTGAACCTGTTGCCGAACTTGAAGAACCAGCCGTTGTACCAATTGCTGTGCCTAAGAAACCGGAACCAGCTGTGCCTAAAAAACCAGTTGTGGCAGTGCCCAAAAAGCCCAAAGTTACTCCCATACCTAAGAAACCTGAACCTGTAGAAGTGCCTAAGAAACCAATAATCAAGATTAAAAAACCAGAGCGTCCACCAGAAATTGTAGAACGTAAAGAAGAAAAAGAAATACAAACGTTCATTGGGCATAGAGAAGAGAAACACATAGCTGTGTACAAAGATGAAGCTGAAGCCATCACTGCATTTGAAGAACCTGAGCGCGCTTCAGCTTTTGAAGTAACGGAGCCTGAAGTATACATTCTTGAAGAACCAGAGGATATTGTTTCATATGAAGAACCTGAACCTGCTTTTGTTCCTGAAGAACCTGAGGTTGCTCCTGTTATTGAAGAACCTCCTGCAGTACCTAAAAAACCTACTGAGGTTCCTAAAAAACCCAAAGTTGTTCCTCCTCCTGAAGAACCTGCTCCGGCCATTACACCGAAAAAGCCAAAGCCAATTGGCGTGCCTAAAAAACCAGAACCGGCTGTACCCAAAAAACCAGAACCAGCTGTGCCCAAAAAACCAGAACCTGCTTTTAAGAAGCCCGCACTTACTCCTGTACCTAAAAAAGTGGAACCACCTAAGAAAAAAGAACCTGAGTTTAAGAAACCAGAACCTCCACCAGAAACTGTGGAGCATGAAGAAGAACGAGAGGTACAGACATTCATTGGGTACAGAGAAAGGAAATATATCCCTGTTCACCAAGACCTAGAAGCCATCACTGCATTTGAAGAACCTGAAACTGTTGAAGCTTATGAAATAACGGAACCTGAAATACATATCCTTGAAGTGCCAGAGGAGGTTGTTCCCCCTGAGGAGCCTGAGCCTTATCTCGCCGAAGAACCTGAGGTTGCTCCTGTTCCTGAAGAACCTTCTCCAGTACCTAAAAAACCTACTGAGGTTCCTAAAAAACCCAAAGTCGTTCCTCCTCCTGAAGAACCAGCCGTTACACCGAAAAAGCCAAAGCCAGTTGGCGTGCCCAAAAAACCAGAACCAGCTGTGCCCAAAAAACCAGAACCAGCTGTGCCCAAAAAACCAGAACCTGCTTTTAAGAAGACCAAGCTTACTCCTGTGCCTAAGAAAGTAGAACCATCTAAGAAGCCAGAACCTGAATTTAAAAAACCAAAACTCCCACCAGAAACCCTGGAACGTGAAGAAGAACGAGAGGTGAAAACATTCATTGGATATAAAGAACGGAAATATGTGCCTGTTCACCAAGACATAGAAGCCGTCACTGCATTTGAAGAACCTGAAACTGTTGAAGCTTTTGAAGTAACAGAACCTGAAGTACATATCCTTGAATTGCCAGAGGAGGTTTCCCCTGAGGAGGCTGAGTCTGTTGCCCCTGAAGAACCTGAGATCACTGTAGAACCTAAAAAACCTGAACCAGTTAAAGGTACACAGTGTAATGTTTTGTACAGCAAAAAGTCTCTTCTATAAATCAAAAATTCACAATTATTATAGAAACATTCTTTTCAGAAAATCAAAAACAATTTAGATCACATTACTGTAGTTTGTATGCAAATATATGTTTTGCCTGTCTGTCCAAATGGGGTTGAATGGAAGAAAAACAATGTGGCAAAAATATCATTTTGATCCTTTAAAGGAATTGTCATATATTTGCAAAAATAGAAAGTATGTTAAGGTATTAGTAAATCAAATGCATTAAGTTTAGGTGTATTATTAGTACCATGCAAAGAATTTTCAAATATGAATCTTCTGAATTTATAACTTCCCATAGCGAAGTTGAAGTGTTCTAAGAGGACTACTTTAATTAAAACTTGTATCAGATTTATTCTAAATCTATGGAATAACAGCCATTTTTTCACTTGTTTTGAATTTGAAATGGATTACTTTGAATTCAAAATATATGCATAGAATGGTTGTAAGTATAGAAGCAGACTCATGCAGTATATGTAATCTCAAATATTCAGAAGTAATTTCAATCAAACCTATCCTCAGGTAAGGAGTGTATAGGATATACAGTCTTAATGTCTGTTATACCTGTGGATTTATGTTTCTCTTGTATTAACAAATTTACTAATATCTTTAAAGCACCTGAATTACCCACAAAACCAGTTCTAGAAAAGAAAGTACTAGCTAAAAAACTCAAGCCACCACCAGCTACAGGTTCATGTCACTAATGATAAATGTACCTAAACAAGATAACTCTTTTGTTTTTAACATCTCTTAAATTTGTTCTTTTATGTAGTGTCTCTTCTGAAATCTGTGGAATCCATCTTATCTATTTATATATGTGTGTAATGTTCACATAGGTATGCATCATCAGTCTTGTGTTTCAGAAGTCTTCATCCATTCTGTTTTTCGTATTTGGTCTTATGTTTATTTTCAAATTAAAAAGAAATCTAATATCTTGAGAGCATCTTGAGAGTCTGCCAAAAGAAAAGAAAAACTCAGAATTTCTTCATCTATTGAAAAGCTACTTTACTATGTTATAACTGAATTTTCTTTGTGTTAGTTCTGTTGTTGAGTTTCTAATTTGTATTAATATCCATTAGTTGCATGATGAGCCTAAATCAGAGTGAGAGAAAAGATTATGATGGAATCCATTTTCATGCGAGCAGTAAGTCTGCTTGGGAAGTAGAGCTTTTAATTTCTCTCCTCCATTCAAAAGCCTCTGCATGCCCTCAAAAATAACCCCTTCCAGGGCAATATATATATATATTTATTACATTTATAAACTACTGTAATCTAACTAAGGACTCTCGGTGGTTTAAAAATAGTCATAGTTTAAAGTTTAAACTATACATGTTTTTAAGTACCTCGATATAATTATCCACAAAAATAAAACACATTAAAATCTCTTGAAGTGCCAAAGTGCCTAAGAAAGCAGTGCCAGAAGGAAAAGTGCCTGTTGCTGTACCTAAACAGCCAGAACACCCACCAGCCAAAGATACACATCCTCATAAATGCCATGTGCCTATACATACATGTACATTGTGTGTGTAAGTGGACAGTGTGTTTGGTTTGCACAGCTTCAGATTCAAATGCAAAAGGGTACTTCAAAGTATATGGGGAGAAAGGAGAGGCTTAGGATCGAACTCGTGGCTGTGGGCAGAGTCAGCCTTCAATACTGCATTCTAACCACAGCGCTACCAGGGCTCTTATACACAAAGCAGGCTCCTGTGTGGTCCAAGAATTGTTTTGCCTTCAGACCCAAAGCACGTCTCTGTGCATCTTTGTCTTAACTTTTATGTTGTGTTAACTGTTCTACTTTGAGTCCTGAAGCTTTAACTACCCTGTATAATATTCACCAAAACAAAACATACTAAAATCTTTTGAAGTGCCTAAGAAGGCAATGCCAGAAAAAAAGGTACCCATTGCTGTGCCTAAAGAGCCAGAACATTCATCAGAGGAAGGTAGATGTCTTCACGGAAGCCTTTGTTTCCATACTTTTGTTCTGCCTGGCTTGTCCTGATGTTTGATGCTGTCGTATATATGTGTCTACACATATCATGTATATATTTGTATGTGGTGCGGGTGGTGTACTCATCCTTTCTTTATAAAACAGTCCTAGCCAAAGAAAGACAGAGAGAGGTTGTGCAGCACTTCTGATTCAAGGCCAAAAAGGTGCTTCAGAGCACAAAGGGCCATTCATGGAAACCTGTCTACCACTCTTTAAAACATCTGCCTCTTTCTCCAGGATGGTGAGGCTATCTCAAGAGAAGCCGTGTTGGTTTAAGGAGTTGCAGATAGGTGTGATCTGCATGCTCCCAAAACTCTGCCTTGCACTATAGGGTGAATTTTTATATTGCTTGCAAACATTAAACGCCATGTTTCAAAACTTATTTTATAATGCAGAAAAAGCTATGCATTTTAAGTCCAATTAAATTTTATAAACAACTCAACCAACTATTTCCAAATGCAGAGGCAAGTTATATAGGTCTGGAGTCCAAGTGGATTTCCTGTCAACACACTACCATAAGTAAAGTTTCCTTCAAGCTGAGCTCAGCACCAGCTGGTAATTTTGTACATCCATGAAGGTTTTTTTAAACAACATGGCCTGGTTTATCATTATCTTCTTCCAGGATATTCTGTTCTGTATCCAATCCAACCTATTACCCTAGGATTTCTTGGTAGTCTTTTACCCAAATACTAAAGAGCTTCCAACCATGTTTAGTTTTTCAAGATTAGCCAAGGTCACCTACTGGTAGGTACTACCACCAGTTTACATATATGCAAATCTTCCGTGTACAGCAATAGCATTTAGGCTTGTATACTGCTCCCATAGTGTTTTACAGCATTCTCTGAGAAGTTTACAATGCCAACAATCTGGGTCCTCATTTTACCAACCTCAGTAGTATGGAAGGCTGAGTCAACCTTGAGCCCTGTCAGGATCAAACTCCAGGTTGTGGGCAGAGCTTGCCTGCAATACTGCACTTTAACTACTGCGCCACCAGTGCTCCTTAGCAATGTATCATTGCTGTGGCATGTCTCTGTGAATGAATGTGTTGAAGTCCAAGCAATGTTGTATTTCAGTTCTTTTTGCCATTCAGTCTTTGAAATGAAGATCTTACATTAGTTATCAATATTCTTTAAAGAGGTGGAAGTTATTGAGGAATTTGAAGCTGAAGAACCTGTTCCTATTCCAGAAAAAGAAGACATAATTCCAACGGAAGGTATATAACTCACAGAATGAGTAATACCTCTTTCATCTGCATGTTCATCTTCATCTCATAGGAATTATATATGTTCGTTTGGTGATATATATGTTATTTTTATGTTTGTGTGTATATACTCTTGTTTGTATCTGTTTTATAATCTTAATTTCTGTGGCACATTATTTTTTGGCTATGAAAGCAATTACTCATAGGAATTAGAGAGATAATCTTCAAATTCTGCTACTACTAATTTGGAATTGATACTATGGTGTTCATCATATCAGATATTTTAATCTGAATTAGTTTATAGCACAGCATAGCATATGCAGTTGCTATGTTGAAATTTTACTAATGGTATCAGTAGGTGGGTTTTCTGTGATACATTAGAAGTTTTCATCTGAAGTGAACAGCATAATTATGCCTGCTCTAAAATCTACTACGTATCATTTAAAGAACCAGAGCCAGAAAAGAAGATACCCCTAAAACCCAAACCCCGTGTTCCTATCCCACCAAAAGAGGAAGTTAAGGAGGAAACAGTTCAGCTTAAAGGTATAAGCAACAATATCAAGCAATTTTTAAATCTTATTAAGACTCAATTATTATAACTAATACATATTTGATGCACAATAACCTTTCCTGACAGTATGAGACCTTTGGCCTGCCATACTATATCCAATTTATTTGGGAATAAACCTTATTACGCTTACTAATTTCTCTGTAAACAAGTATAGAATCACACCATTAATACATTACTGCATTATTAACTGAATGTTTTCTACATAGTTTTTATTCTAACACTGCTATTTGGTGATGATTGGTTTACTAAGATGATCTAATATTAACTTATTTGCTGAGTTTATGCATTCAAGTCCATTAATTTTTTAACTGTTGCTCTGAGATTTACATTTTCCCACTTGTAGGACTTTTTTTTAGTAGTATAGCAAATTAAAAGGCTACATGTGCCTATTTTCAACAATCTACTATTGAAATTAAAAATTTGGAAGTATTACAATGTCCAAGGCCAGCTGAATAGATCTAAGGCTGTTTATAGCTTTTGCAATACATGGTAGTGATAATATTTATTTAGAAGCATGTATGTCTAGAGGCCAAAGTGTAAGTTATAATAAAAAAATATTTCCTGTATATGAAAATGAACAAAAGAATAACAAAAGAAACAATACATATTTTGCTTAATATTCTGACTGAAAACAAGAATCTGAGTTTTCTTTCTCAAGAATTTTCTTTCCTTTACTTATATTTTCACTACGGAGATTCTTAGGGCAAACTAAATTACATACTGTAACTTGGAAAATAAAGAGAATGCTCAATATACAAAAACTATTGAGATTTCAGCAGAAATGGTTGTCTTCACTGGTAAACATACATAGGAAATAATAAATTGCATGATATACCAATCTAAGCATTTCAGGCTATACATATCTCAGAAAGGTTCATCCCCTTCCCATGCAGTGCTGTGAGATACTGCATGCTTTTTCTTTCTTTCTTGATATTCTTCTACTCTGCTGTCAAGTTTTTCTTCCCATGTGTGTCTTTATGTGGTATCTTCATTTCACTTAGATTTCATCTCAGCATGCTTTCATTTCTGACTGGATCTTCTGTCGCTTATGACAGTAATGCTTGCACACACACAAAAGAAAACAACTTCATAAAAATGCAAAAATTCATCTTCTGTTACAAATATTGTTGATATTTTAATAATAAATCTCTGAGAAAAGTATTTAGAAGATTTACAGAAATTTGGTAGCTTTTCTATATTTGGCGTGGGCTCAAATGAAACTGAAAGTCACTTTTTCCCTAAAAGGTTTCTCAGAAGCAACATACACATTAATCTCCTAAACTTCTTTCTTATAATACATCAGATACTGATATAAGGTATAGACAATGATCACTATCACTTATTCTGAATTTGATATCATTTCAAGCACCTGGATTGAAACCACGGAAACCGGTTCGTGAGCCCCCTGCTCCTACACCTAAGGAAGAGATAGTTCTGAAAAGAGGTATAGTTATTGGTCTTTATTATTTAAAAAAATAGGTACATATTTTTTTAGGAGTTCTTAGAGACTAGTATCAAGGAGATAATTCATCTGCTGGTTCAAATGAAACCTCCTCCCATTTATTACTGTCTAGCTTGCAGTAGCACTTAGATTTATATACTGCCCCACTGTGCTTTACAGCACTCTCTGGGTGGTTTACAGTGACAGCATATTGTCCCCAACAATCTGGGTCCTCATTTTACTGACCTTGAAATGATGGAAGGCTCTGAATCAACCTTGAGCCCCCCCTCCCCCAAAATTGAATTCCAGGCTGTGGCCAGAGTTTGCCTACAATACTGCCTTTTAACCACTGTGCCACCAGGATTCTATCTGCTAAACATCTGGTAGAAATTCCAGATTTTAAGAACTTTTGATCACCATAGTATTTACAGAATAAAATGACCTACTGTCATTCCTGTTCCTAGAAGAATTTTTAAGTTTTTAATTTAAAATGCATTTGATTTCATCCTCCCTCCAAAGAAATTCCTTCATGTAACCAGCGATAACGGTGTGTGTCGTGCAATTTAATTTGATAATCAGTTTATCAACTTGGTCATCACTGTCCAACTGCCAATTGAGTAACTTGAATTAAAGAATTCATTATGTGGGTTTCACTATTGGACCCTTTATATTTCTTCTATTTGTCTATATATTTTAAATAGAGGGGGTTTTATTACAAGGAAAATTGTTTTGCAAATCATTCAAATGTTTTTGAAAGAAAATGCTTTCTTTTTTAAAGTCACAAAAGCTGTTAAGAAGCCTGAGGAGGAAGAACCTAAACCAGAGAAACCTAAGGTTGAACCGAAGCCTTTTGAGAAAATTAAGAAGCCTGAAGGTACAAATAAAAAGAAGATAGCTGTGAAATTACCCATTAACAAATTCAGTTTAAGGCTCCAGTTTCATGAATATTTTCAGCACATAAACCACAATAAGAACCCCATTTTCAATTCTTAATGTCTAAACAGTATAAAAACTAAAAAGATACTGAATTCAAAAAATTACCAAAGGTTTTGGACATAATATGTAATGTAACAGGTTTATCTCTTCTCACCCTTCTATACATTTATTCCTTCCAAGTCTTGAAAGAAATCCAATAGAAAGGCCATGACTGATTTATATTCTGTGAACTCTTATTTTGTCTTGTCTTTTTAAAATCTTTTTGTCATCTTTGACATACTTAGTAATATATTGGGAGTCCAAATGTTTACATTCAGCTTCCAAATAAAACCTTTTTTTAAAGTGCCAGCGATTGAAAAGAAGAAAATGGAGATTCCACCAATCAAGAAAAGAGAAGAAATAGAAAAACCAGTGCCTGAACCAGCCAAAGGTATACATAAAGGGCGTTGCTTTTTTCTTTGCTGCTATAAACTAAATTTGAAGCTGATCTTGGTATGCAAGATAAAGGAATCTTTCATTTCAAGCAACCATAAATGCTACAATCTTTATGCTGCTCTAACTACTATCTCATTCTGTCATGTCCAATTATTTCTTTTTCTCCTCCTCCTCCTCCTCCTCCTCCTTTATGATGCTTTTATTTGACTCTGCATGGCTCAAGCCAGTTATGTTTGCAGGGGTGAAGATTATGACATAGTGAAATGGAAGTGATTGTCTTCTGCTGCTATGTCTGTCTCTTTGACCTTTGCATTCTAGATGATTTTCAATATTCTATCTCCATGATGGTTCATTAACCAACTTGTTATTTTTGTGTTCAAAGTTCCAGAACCTAAACCAGCAACAATTCCTGAACCAAAGCCTGCTGTAGGTAAGCCATTTTAAACAACTGTTAACCAATTTACAGTAGTAATGAAAGTATTACTATAATGTATGCACAAAAATTGAAACTTTCAATTTCAAAATGCCACTTAATTCTTTCCACAGCTCTGAAATCTCCTAAGCCAGCTGCAGAACCAGCACCTGAAGTTGCTCCTGTGACCGCTCCAGTGGTTGGAAAGAAAGCTGGTATGAATTCTGGCTCGCTAATAACTTTATTCATTTGCTTTACTGTTCTACACAAAGTTACTTGCATGTAATGACACCAATTATTATACATATGTTTTGTTTTGTTTTGTTTTATTGCATTCATGATTTTATTTATTTGTTTTACTGTTCTACACAGTTACTTGCATGTAATGACACCAATTATTATACATATGTTTTGTTTTGTTTTGTTTTGTTTTATTGCATTAATGATTTTATTTATTTGTTTTAATGATCTGTATGGCTGCCCATTTCTGGGTGGCTCAGAACAGCAATAATAACCCAGTAGCTATAAATTATATGTGGAGCAGTTAGGACAAAGTGTACTTGTGAATAGTGAGCTGCTAGGATATATTTGCTTCTAGAAGGAGGAGGATAAAAAACATTATACAGGCAAGTTTAGGAAATATGAGGACCTTCTGTTGCCACTTTTTTTCTCAAGAACTTTCTTGTAGGCATATTTTGTGAAGTGTAGATATTATGGCAGGATAAAAAGCATTGCTATCCCAGATCTGTATAGATATGTGCAGCACAACAATGTTTGAACAGAAATACCCAGTGTGTGTGTGTGCGCGCACGGGGGGTATATAGCAGGGGTCCCCAACTTGTGGGCCGCAACCCATATGACCATTAGAGATTTGCAACCGGGCCACAGAATGGCCGGTGAGTACACTCGCACGCGCATCCTCATTTGCACAAACAGCGGGCGAGCAAACGCTCGCTCCATTTAACTGAGACATAGGCACACGTACATGCCACTCACACGAATGGAGCTGTGTGCACGCACATGCTAGCCACTTGCATAGAATCATCTCCTCTCCACCTCCCACCGGACCAGAAAGCCAGAAACATTGGAGAACTCTAGTGTATAGTATATATATATTCATATAGATATTATATACCATATACATACATGCATGCATACATACATACAGTACATTTATTCCCAGAGAAATGCATTTGGGCCTAAACTAATGTCAAGTAGCCTTCATTTTTATTTTTCTCCTTTCATGCATAATTGAATAGCATTGCATGATAATTTTTTTTTAACAAGTGAACAATAAACAACATAGTCCTTTCACTGCCTGCTTTTAATATTCCATGCGACCAAGAAAAATGTGTGTCCATCTGTCCAAATATTTTTTCATTATTTATCAGAAACTTCCAAATAGTTCATTTTATTTGAAACAAATCAAAAAATAAGATCAGTTTATAAAGGCACACACAGAATAATCATAATGGTATTGATTTAAATAAAATACTGATATTTTTTTTAAAAGGATATATTTTAAACATTACATCATTTGTAATCCTACTCTTGGTATTTTATGCCAGAGCCCAAAATTACACCAAAGGAGGAAGCCGCCAAGGGTAGAAGTCCTATTAAAGGTAAGAAAGAGATAAAATTCAAATCTTTTTCTGGCATATTTAAAAATAAATCTTGAGCCTAGATTTCAGTATTCCATGTGTTGAACAATTTAAATGACCCTTTCTCACTCTGATTTAACCCATTAAAAATGCAAATTCTCTGTGTTATTTCTACCTGCAATCCTGCTGAGCTTTATCAGATCTGATAACTGAGTAGCTAGCTTCAGATGCATATATACACGAGAACAGAATTCATGGCAATAGATTGTAAGTTCTATGATTTTTTTTACTTCTTTGATTTACAGCCAAAAAGACACCTTCACCCCTTGATGCAGAAAGGAGGAAATTAAGGCCAGGAAGTGGCGGAGATAAGCCACCTGATGAGCCTCCCTTCTCATACCAACTGAAGGCTGTTCCACTCAAGTTTGTGACAGAAATTAAAGATATTGTGCTGACAGAAGCAGAGTCCGTTGGCTCTTCGGCCATCTTTGAATGCCTCATCTCTCCATCAACTGCTTCCACTTCTTGGATAAAGGATGGCTTCAACATCCGGGAAAGCCCCAAGCACAGGTTCCTGTCTGATGGCAAAGACCGCAAGCTCCATATTATTGACGTTCAACTTTCAGATGCTGGGGAGTACACTTGTGTCCTAAAGCTGGGAAACAAAGAAAAGACATCAACAGCTAAACTCGTTGTTGAAGGTAGTTCTTGATGCCATCTTATATATCTTGCCTTTTCATTTGTTGAATGTTCAAGACAGCTGACAATATCGGATAAAGTGCAGAAATGGAAATTAACATATAATGAAAATTAAAACCACCAATATTGTAATCATTAACATTTAAAATCAAGTGTAAAGGTGGTGGCTGAAATACTCTTATAAAAGTGCTAAGGTGGGGAATAAGCACAGCTTTGACCTGTGGAATTCCCTAACATGAAAGCAAAGCAAGAAAAACCTTCTTGCATATGTGATAAGTGGGTCTCTGAAAGCATACGCAAATCTTACTCTGAGGTAAATATGAAGCATCTTATTGAACCGATAAAGTAACACGTTGTTTCTGCTTCTATTCCTGTTAAACAATAATTAATAATTCAAATACTGGTAGTCCTTGACTTACAACCACTCATTTAGTGAAAGTACAAAGTTACAACAGCACTGGAAAAAAATGACTTAGAACCATTTTTCACACTTACAACCATTGCAGCATCCCCATGGTCACATGATCAGAATTCAGACAGCTAGGCAATTGGCATGTACTTATATGATCCTCTTTTATGACCTTCTGACAAAGTCAATGAGGAAGTCAGATTCACTTAATAACAACTGTGTTACTAACTTAACAATTGCAGTGATTCACTTAACAACTGTCTTACCTAACAACAGAAATTTTTGGTCCCATTGTGGTTGTAAGTTGAGGACTATTTGTAACAGGAAAGATTGCATAGGAAAGAGGAGAATATGATATGTCAATTCTGTATCTTCAGGTTAACTTCACTGTGCATATATGGGCCAACCCAGCTATTCATTTTATATTTTTTGATGTAAATACATATTTGCCCTTGACAATATACTTTATATTGTACATGTAAATAAAATATCTCCCCAGAAATTAATGTGATCTTTACAGAGGCATACTCAAAACCATGTGAGGAGTTCTGAACACAAACACATCTGATTAAATGTCTGTTTTATACATTATGCAAATAAGAATATATGCAAATAACCTGCTTTTTCCTCTTCACCAGAACTGCCAGTGCGCTTTGTGAAGACCCTGGAGGAAGAACTTACTGTTATCAAAGGGCAACCCTTTTATTTAACCTGTGAACTGAACAAAGAGAGAGATGTAGTATGGAGGAAAGATGGGAAAATTATCTCAGACAAACCTGGGAAATTTGCTCTCGGTATCATTGGCCTCCAACGGGCAGTTACAATCATGGATGCTGATGACAAAGATGGTGGAGAGTATACTGTAACTGTTGCAGATACTGATCTCACTTGTAAAGCAATTGTTAAGGTTGTTGGTAAGTTAAAGGTTATTTATTAATAATAAACACTGGATGTTTTTCTTAAGAAAGAGAAATGTCGAGTAAGTAAGAGGAGATAAAGAAGCATAGCTTGTTTTTCTAACCTGAGTTTTTTTCTCCCCCCCTGTTAAGTGTGAGAAATTGCATTGGGGTCAATACGGAATAATATTCTCTTGAGAAGCAGCAGAATTAGAAGTGGACCCAATAAGCTTTCAAGGACACCGATCTCTGATAGATCTATCAAATGAATCTGATATTAAATAATTACTTTGCACAATACCCAGTTATAGGCAACTAGACAGATGAAAAGAAGAAACTAACAATGCCATAGTTTGCATTTCTAATAAGAAGCAGCTCCATTAAGTTCAAAGGGGACTGCAACCTAATTACTGAAGTCCTTGAATAAGTCCTGTTAAACACAGTAGCTCTCCTTCTCCCTTCTGATATATGTATGGCTACATTGCATAACAGGAAGCCCAAAGGTCAGAGGGAGCAGGTGAAAGTGTGAGGAGAAGCAAGAGAGGAAAGAAAATCTTTTGAAATGCTTAAGAAAAGCTGAAAAGCAGAAGACAGATTGCTATCA
The DNA here is from genome assembly GCA_036250565.1 of Sibynophis collaris. NCBI lineage: Eukaryota > Metazoa > Chordata > Lepidosauria > Squamata > Sibynophiidae > Sibynophis > Sibynophis collaris. The sequence goes on along the minus strand of JANHFK010002848.1, from coordinate 132,130 downwards.
TTAATCTTTGTGTTTAGTGAACAGTTACCTAGGAGATAAAATTGAAATAATTTTAAAAATACCAATAAATACTAAGAGAGAACCATATTTATTATGTGTACTCTTGTGCAGAAATGATAAAGGACTGGCTGGTGAAGCCCATCCGAGATCAACATGTGAAGCCAAAAGGCACAGCGACATTTACTTGTGATGTTGTTAAAGATACACCAAATATTAAATGGTACAAAGGCGACGAGGAAGTTCCTCTTGAACCCAATGACAAAACTGAAATTGTAAAAGATGGCCCTCATCTCTACCTCAAAATTAAGAACTGCTCACCAGAAGATATCGGAGAATATGCAGTTGAAGTTGAAGGTCGCAGATATCCAGCAAAACTGACCTTAGGTGGTAAGTGTAAAATTGTATTAGTACAGCATGTTTGCCAGTGATTCTATCCTACACATTAAGAATAAATATTGAAGCTCTCAAGACTGTGAAGAGGTTTTACTAATTGCATTATGTGTTACAGAACGTGAAGTTCAACTGCTTAAACCCCTTGAAGATGTTACTGTTTATGAGAAAGAAACGGCAAATTTTGATGCAGAGATTTCTGAAGAAGACATCCCTGGGGAATGGAAGCTGAAGGGAGAAATCCTCCGACCATCCCCTGTAAGGATACGTACTTAAGAATTCATTAATTTGTTACAATTATGTAGTTGGTGATCTACATTGTGCTGCGTAGTGTAATACAGCAAGACGTGTATGTGCTAAGGTTTACAGTTAATAGTAACTAATAGTAGCCCAAGACAAGGAAAGGTAAATCTATGGATAGAAAATAATAATACATAAATAACTTTGGTGCAAGGCCATATAATTCTGTAATAGGTTTTTTAGCACAAGGATATTATAAGTGTATTTTTTTTTTAAAAAAAATCAATATCCTTATCCATAAATATTTAAATTCTTTCAGACTTGTGACATCAAAGCTGAAGGAGGAAAACGCTTCTTAACCCTACATAAAGTCATATTAGATCAGGCCGGGGAAGTTCTCTACCAGGCTTTGAATGCAGTTACTACAGCCATCCTAACAGTAAAAGGTAAGGTTTTTATTTAAATACTTGACGGTTAATTCGAGTGTTGGTAAGAGTCACCTTGAGGGCGAGATGGGTGGCAAATAAATTTAATAAATAAATAAATCTCACGTTGTATGTTGTTGAATTTTTTTTTTTTTAATTCACAGAGATTGAACTGGACTTTGCTGTACCTCTGAAAGATGTGACCGTGCCAGAGAAACGGCAGGCAAGGTTTGAATGTGTGCTAACCAGAGAAGCCAATGTCATATGGTCCAAAGGCACTGACATCATCAAAATTGGCGACAAATTTGACATAATTGTAGATGGAAAGAAGCATATTCTAGTTATCAATGATTCTCAGTTTGATGATGAAGGAGAGTACACTGCTGAAGTTGAAGGGAAGAAGACCACGGCAAGACTGTTTGTAGAAGGCAAGTTGATTACTTTGAAAAATTCAGGAGTAAACCCTAAAAGAAGGATCAGTCATTTAAAGCTACTGCTGGATATGACCACATAGCATTTACTTTCATTACCATTTGCTCCTTTTCAGGTATTAGGCTGAAATTCATCACTCCCCTCAAAGATCAGACAGTGAAGGAAGGAGAAACCGCTTACTTTGATTTTGAACTTTCTCATGAGAATATGCCTGTAACCTGGTATAAAAATGACAAAAAACTTCATAACAGTAGAACAGTTCATATCTCTGCAGAAGGGAAGAATCACAAACTGGAAATAAGTGAAGTGACCCTGGATGATATCTCTGAAATCAAAGCTGCAGTAAAGAATTTGCACACTCAAGCATGCCTAAAAGTCTTAGGTAATATTCTATGTTGTCTTGTGTTGTCAGGTACCATCTCTGTGTATTTTAATCTTTATGTATTTAATTGTTTATGGTTTTATGTATTCACTGTTAACAACTAACTTCTTCAAACAAATGACTACTCCATACCCATATCTTATAGAGGCGGATCCATATTTCACGGTGAAATTGCAAGACTATACCGCTATTGAGAAAGACGATGTCATTTTGGAATGTGAACTTAGTAAAGATGTGCCAGTGAAGTGGTATAAAGATGGTGAGGAATTGGTAGCTTCCAAGAGAATCTCCCTAAAAACCGATGGCAAGCGTCGCATATTGAAAATTAAGAAGGTGTCAGATGCTGATAAAGGAAATTATGAGTGTGATTGTGGAACTGACAAGACAAATTGTGAACTCAAGGTTGAGCGTAAGTGATTGTCCTCCTATATGTAGATCCTCTTTTGAACCTTTTACATTTACTGATTCAAGCAGGGAATCTTACGATACTTTTGGTATGTGTGTATTACAGCTCGAATGATAAACATAGAGCGTCCTTTATATGGTGTGGAGGTGTTCATTGGCGAAACAGCACAGTTTGAGATTGAAATCTCCGAGCCTGATGTTCCTGCAGTTTGGAAGTTAAAGGGAGAAACTTTAACAGCTTCACCTGTAAGTCTCTTTCAACGGCAGCAAGAACAAACCATAGCGTAACATTTTTATCTAAAAAGAATTCTTTTTTAAAAATTAAAGAGAATTAGGTACCAGGACAACATTTCTTTTCTTTCCCCCCAATAACAATCAGGATTGTGAAATGATTCAAGATGGCAAAAAACACATCCTCATTCTTCACAACTGCAAGTTGGATATGACAGGAGAGGTGTCTTTCCAGGCTGCCAATGCTAAAAGTGCTGCCAATCTGAAAGTGAAAGGTAGGCTCCACAAGGCATCAACTTTAAGTCCATCTTGCAAATCTTTCTTATCACTCTTCGTCAATGTTATTGTTGTTTATGAAATCCATAACCTGCATAACTGATATTAAAAATATATATATATTCCTAACACTCTTCATTACCTGATTTAATTTCAGAGCGGCCTCTCCTCTTTATAACTCCTCTCAGCGACATCAAAGTCTTTGAAAAGGATGAAGCTAAGTTTGAATGCGAGGTCTCTAGGGAACCAAAGACTTTCCGATGGTTGAAAGGAACCCAGGAAATCCCAGGAGATGAGAAGTTTGAAATCAAATCTGAAGGAACAAGGCATGCTCTTATTATTAAGAGTGTAGCTTTTGAAGATGAAGCAAAATATATGTTTGAGGCTGAAGACAAGCGAACAAGTGCTAAACTGATCATTGAAGGTTTGTTTCTCACAACGATTCTACGATTTCTCTTTGGGTTTTTAAAAAATACTTAAATAGCTTCATGCATTTGGAATCTAACTTAATGAGGTGCTTTTATGGTTTAGGCATTCGTCTTAAATTCATTACCCCGCTCAAAGACGTAACAGCAAAGGAGCGTGAGAGTGCAGAATTCACTGTTGAGCTTTCCCACGACAACATTCCTGTCATCTGGTATAAAAATGACAAACGGCTCCATACGTCCAAGGTTGTTTCGATGAAAGATGATGGCAAGTTTCACACACTCACATTTAAAGATCTAACTATTGATGACACATCTCAGATCAGAGTGGAAGCTATGGACAAATCAAGTGAAGCTAAACTTACAGTTCTTGGTACGTGTCACCTGACTTTGGTTTGCCTAATGGATCTTTTTGAGATAATTTCTTCCGAATTTACGTATATAAGCATAGCTCTAGGCAGACTGCCGATTTGCATGAAGCACCTTTAGATCTTCTCAGAAAGTCTTGCTCCAGACTTTGAAGAGGCTACATTTGGGTGGGGAGCTCCCTTTCAAGAGAGATGCCTATGTCTTTCCCTCTCTGTTGTCTTTTTGTCGTCAAAGTGTTTCCTCTTTCAGAAAGTTTTTTATAGATTTAGTACCCCTAATTGTTGCACTCTATTGTTTGGCTCTGGTGTGTTGCTTATTTTTTATATTTCATTTCTTTGTTTTGTTATTTTGCTGAGTAGTTGTATTCTAATTTGTAACTGCTATTTGTCTCTAATTTGTAAACTGGTATGACATTTTTATAAGACAACTTTATTTGCGAGATCGCATCCTGCCACCAAATCCCTCCCACCGACCGGTGCGCTCCCACAGAGAGGGCCTCCTTAGG
>JANHFK010002848.1:93744-104173 GCA_036250565.1 Sibynophis collaris | reverse complement strand
ACTGGTTCTCCGAACCAGCCACCGCTTCTCCTACCTACTCTATAGAGCCGGTCCGAACAGGGAGGATTTCACCCCTGATGTAAAGTGAATCTGGCTTCTCCGTTGACTTTGCTCATCAGAAAGTCACAAAAGGTGATCATATGCCACAGATCACTGCAACCATCACAAATATGAGTCAGTTGCCAAGCATCTGAATTTTGATCAATGACCCTGGGAATCTGCAACAGTTATGAGGGTTAACAAATGTTCATAAATATCTTTTTTCGGTTCTACTGTAACTTCAAACAGTGAGGGAATAAACTATTGTAAATCAAGGACTATCTGTAATCTAATCCCTACCTATTAGATTACATCAAGTGCATTAAAACTCTGAAAACAGGATCCAGAATAGAAGACATTCAGTTTGGAGCACTAGTGCCAAGAATACAACCACTTGTGATATTTACAGATCAAAATGACATTTCAATAAGTTGAGCATTGTCCTGCAGCAAGCAATAGGCTCAATTTAGCAAACTGTTTTCTTTTCCTACCACATTTGCCTTTTTATAGGGTGAAGATAACAGTCTCTGACTGTGCAGTTTGGCTATAAATTGATTTGCATGGCAATTGGGATGAATAGATGGTCAGAAAGGTGGAATTAAGCATGTGGTAAATATTGTTCTGTTTGTTGGTTACTGAAACAGACTAAAAAATCCAGGCTGGGAATTTCAGGTCACAGAAGAAGATATATTTAGCAAAAGCTGTACTGGTGGTAAAAATCATCACCTATGTCATACTATGTTCATGGATTGGCAGAGATACAAGTACTAATGCACTGGACTTAGTATACCCAAGGAAGGGTGTCTTTAGGCAAACACGCTGAATCCATGGGTAAAATCCAGCAGGTTCTGACAGGTTCTGGAGAATTGGTAGCGGAAATTTTGAGTAGTTCAGAGAACTGGCAAATACCACCTCTGGCTGGTTCCAGGGTGGGGGTGGGGATGAAGATTTTGCAGTATCCTTCCCCTGCCATGCCCACCAAGTCACACCAAGCCCACCAAGCCATGCCCATAGAACTGGTAGTAAAAGAATTTGGATTTCACCACTCATTGAATCATTTCTATTTGTGAAGCAACAATGGCATTGGGTATCTCAGGGTAGATTACTAGATCCATGTTTAATTTCTGGCCAAATAACACAATACATAATTTACAAGTTTTGCCAAAAATCTTTACACAATTCAGGGCAAATTATTATTTTTTTGGTATAGTCTGTCTTAATTTTCCTGCTGTTGTAATGAGGAGGATATAGCTTAAGATAACGTTAGTATGAACTTCAATGGAATCTCTTTTATCTCAGAGATAATTCTGGATGTTTAACACATATTAATATATGCATTAAGTCTACATAGCGCTTAGTGACACACATTAATCACTACAGTAAAGTAGCCATTGTGTTCCTAATTCTGCCAATTGCTACAGCACAGCACAGCACAGAGCAGAATAGAATTCTTTATTGGCCAAGTGTGATTGGACACCCAAGGAATTTGTCTCTGGTGCGTAAGCTCTCAGTATACCTATAAAAACAAAGTGATAGGTCATAAATCATAGTTACAATAATTGATCATAATATACAAAGAACAAGTGAAAAATCATAAGATACCAGTAGGAGAAGGTAATACGAAAGATGAGAAAATGAAAAAAGATGAGAAAGATGGAACTTATTATAAGCCAATTTTAATGTAATCTAGATATCCTAGATAGATGGAGGTCAAATAAAAAGCCTAATTGTCTTTTATTCTAAGGAACTGTAATTGGTAGGCATATCATTTATCACAAGTATGGGTATACTTCACATTCTTTGAAGTATACATAACTTTTCAAACTTAATACCACCTATGCCTTTTTTTCATCTAGGTCTGCCTGGACCATGTAAAAATATTAAGGCAAGTGAAGTGACGAAAAGCTCATGCAAAGTTACCTGGGAACCACCAGAATTTGATGGTAATACTCCCATATTGCACTATGTGTTGGAAAGAAGAGAAGCTGGGAGGAGAACATACATACCAGTGATGTCTGGTGAAAACAAATTGGCATGGAATGTGAAGGATCTTATTCCAAATGCTGAATACTATTTCCGTGTTAAAGCTGTCAATAAAATTGGAGGAGGTGAATACCTCGAATTGAGAAATCCAGTGATTGCTGAAGATCCAAAGCGTAAGTTTATATGTTTATGAATAAATGAATGAATGAACATGTAAACTTTTTTCCATACCTTCTGCTCGATTATTTAATTTTCAATTTTCAATACACAGAACGACCAGATCCACCTCTTGATCTTGAGACTCATAATCCGACATCAAAGTCAGTAACGCTCACATGGAAGCCACCGTTGTACGATGGAGGAACGAAAATTATGGGTTATGTTTTGGAAAAACTGGTTAAAGGAGGAGATAAATGGGAGAGATGCAATGACTATTTAGTGCCTCTTTTGACTTACACTGTAAAAGATCTTGAAGAAGGCAAAGAATATCAATTCCGAGCCCGTGCTGAGAATGCTGCAGGAGTTAGTGAACCGTCTAACATTACACCTTTAATCAAAGCAGTGGATCCTATTGGTATGTTCTACACATTTTTTTTCCTCCTTATTCATTGTTAATACATAAAAATTATTTTGTGCTATGCAGGTAGTCTTTGACTTACGAACACAATTGAGCCCCAAATTGCTATTTGCCCCATTTTACAACCTTTCTTGGCACAATTGCTAAGTGAATCACTACAGTTGTTAAATTAATAACACGGTTGTTAAGTGAATCTTGCCCATTGACGTTGCCCATTGACGTTGCTTGTCAGAGGGTTACGGAGGGCGAACACAGGACATTTCAACTGTCACAAATATGAGTCAGTTGCCAAGCATCCAAATTTTGATCACGTGACCGTGGTCATAAGTGTGAAAAAAGTCACACGTTTTCATAAGTCCCTTTTTTCAGTGCTGTTATAACTTCAAACGATCACTAAATGAACTGTTGTAAGTCGAGGACTACCTGTAATTGTCACTCAGAAATTAATGTTGGGATATATTTTATTTTTTTATTGTTACAGAGGCTCCAAAGGTCTCCCTTACTGCTAATTTGCAAGCCGGCCTTGAAGTGAAGCAAGGATCTGATATTCCACTAGATGCACGGATTTCAGGTTCGCCTTACCCAGAAATAGCTTGGTTATGGAATGATGAACTTATCAAACCCGAAGAAATTAAGAAGAGAGTCATCAAGGTTTCCAGGAAGAAGAAAGGTGAAGCTGAAGAAGATGAGCCTTTCCAGTTATCCATAGCTGAGCGGCTAAGCATTGACAACAGTAAAAAAGGAGAATCTTTCCTGGTTGTTCGAGACTCACTCAGACGAGACCATGGCACATTCACTATCCGAGTGGAAAATGACCATGGCGTAGCTAAAGCTTCATGTGAAGTCAATGTTTTAGGTACGCCCCTGTACATCATTTATTTCACTTCTTATTCAAAAGACATGTTATGATACATGCAAGAGTTCATCATTATTTTTGTTTTAAAAATAGATGTTCCTGGACCTCCGATCAACTTTATTTTTGAAGAAGTGAGGAAAAATTCCATAATTTGCAAATGGGATCCTCCTCTTGATGACGGTGGTAGCGAAATCCTGAATTATGTCTTGGAAAAGAAAGACAGCGCCAAAACGGAAACTGGTTGGGTTACAGTCACTTCCACACTGAGGCACTGCAAGTATAATGTGCTTAAACTGATTGAAGGAAAAGAATACGTCTTCCGTGTGAAAGCGGAGAACAGGGTGGGCCCTGGACCACCAGCTGTTTCAAAACCTGTGGTAGCTAAAGATCCATTTGGTAAGTCTTACCCCTTATAAGAAATGGTTCATCATTCCCCTCCAAGACATTGTATATTGCCACATCTATTGTATGCTAATATTAAGACTTTGATTCGGAGCTGGTCTTCCTCTTCTATTTTGTGCATTGCCATGGGAGCCTCATTTTGTTTTTTTATGCCTGACTGGGGTCTACAAAAGAAGTATTTAGTGGAATTATGATTTCTTCATTAGAAATGAGGTTTGTGACGATCAATATATGAACAGATTAATAGGATATCTTAAGCCATTTTCTCTTAAATGAGAACCACCCCATATTAGTGGAGAATTGAGAGATTTATTTCAAAATAAATAGTGTGGAGATCGTGGACACTTTATTTCATGGTAACCACTGATAAAAACTCCAGTGCATTTAGCAAATGACATTCCAAATAAAAGATGACTAGGCTGAGCCCGAGGGAGGGATCAAATCCATCATAAGCCATGAGTCCTTGCACGAGCACTAAAGATATAAGTCTAGCCCATCTTGAATGCCTTTCTTATCTCCCACTCATTTCCCTTGACCACTAGTTGGTCAGATTCTTGAAGAGAGCTTAAGCTTGCAATAAATCCTGATACTCATTTGAACTGCCTGAATCTCCTGATTTCCCCAGTGCTTGACAATACTTTGAGGAAGACAGTATAGCTATTTGAAATGTTTAATCCTATAGTTTATTACTTAAAAATAAACCCCCTTGATGAATTTCTGTAGGACTGTTTTGAACATCTTATGAATAATGTAAATACTCCATCTGTCAAATAAAAATTATTGCATGAAATTTCAAATATGTATGTTCTAGCATTACAAATCCGCTTATTTCCTTGTGTATAGGTCCTCCTGATGCACCTGATAAACCTTTAGTAGAGGAACCTTCCAGCAGTAGTATGTTGGTTAAATGGAATGAGCCTAAAGACAACGGCAGCCCTATTCTGGGATACTGGATTGAAAAACGTGAAATCAATGGCACTCATTGGGCTCGGGTGAATAAAGATCGTGTGAATACTCTGGAAACAAGAGTTGAAGGATTGTTGGAAGGATTAACATACATTTTCAGAGTTTGTGCTGAAAATGCAGCTGGTCCTGGCAAATTTAGCCCCCCATCAGATCCTAAAATTGCACAAAATCCAATATGTAAGTTTTTTAATAAATACAGTTATCATTAATTAAATTAAGGTAGCTTTAAATTACTATTTGCTAATTTGATTTATGTATTTATTTTCTTTAGTACCACCTGGCCCACCTATTCCAAGAATCCTTGATACAAGTTCAACAGCTATTGACCTAGTATGGGATGCTCCACTATACAATGGAGGTGGAGACATCACTGGTTACCATGTTTATAAGCAATTTCTGGGTTCAAATGAATGGTCCCGTTGCACAGAGAAACCTGTGAAGGTTCTAAGCTACCTAGTTAAAGGAGTTAGAGAAGGTGCTGATTACAAACTTCGTGTGACTGCTCTTAATATTGCTGGCGAAGGGCCTCCTGGAGAAACAGAACCTGTAACTGTTGCAGAACCTAAAGGTAATGTCTTTATTTGGTTTGAAATAAATCCTTGTGTGAAAATAATTGCTATCATTATGAAAAAATCAATGCTCTTTCTTTTTTTCTGACTAAAGAACCTCCCACTGTGGAACTAGATGTTTCTGTCAAACAAGGTGTTCAGATACTGGCAGGTCAAGCCCTTAGACTGCCTGCTACTGTAACTGGGCGTCCTCATCCTACAATTGTGTGGACTTTAGAGGATGGGGAAATTGACAAGGAGCGAGTGGTGATTGAGAATGTTGGCACTTCATCAGTATTAAGTATCAAAAATGCACTCAGGAAAGACCACGGAAGATACGTTATTACTGCAACTAACGAGAGTGGCTCCAAATCGGCAGCGACCAGAGCAGAAATATTTGGTAAGAAATGCTGCATTTAATGAAATGATTTGAGGAAGCGCTTGTGCCTTTGTTATTATATTTTGTATCTTCTTTTTTCAGACGTTCCCGGGCCAGTAACTGATCTGCATCCTGTTGTGGTGAACAGAAAAATGTGTCTCCTTAACTGGGATGATCCCAAAGACGATGGAGGAAGTGAGATTATAGGTTTCATCGTAGAGAGGAAAGACGCCAAGATGCATACTTGGAGACTCGCTGTGGATACCGATAGATCAAAATGTGATATTACTGGTCTTGTAGAAGGGCAAGAATACAAATTCCGGGTATCTGCCAAGAACAAGTTTGGCTGTGGTCCACCTGTTGAACTTGGGCCACTACTTGCTGTTGATCCCAAAGGTATTATTATTTTTTTGTTAATAAGACCCATCAGGGTGTTTGGTGGATACTTTGCCTCTTAAATTTAGCTGTGAAATATTTATATCTATTTATAATACCCAGATTTTTCCTGTTGATAAAAGTCACTGGGCTATTTTTTTTTCACAGTTATAGTTGGGGCATATGCATTTCTTGGAAAAATACCATAATCCTGTCAAAAGAGCTTTTCAACATTACTAACTCCTACAATCTAATGATACGAGTATATTGGTTGCTTTTGGGTGAGACAGAATATTTTCCTGGTGATTTAACATGATCCAGGGAGGAACTACTGCCAATATAAATAAATCTAAATCTAAATAAATCCAAACAGCCAGTCTATCTTTTATATGTCCTTCAGTTCATAAACATATTGCAAGTAGGATTGGGCAGAAACAGAGCTCCATGCTGTTATCTGGGTGACTCACAGTAGATCACTCATGGGTTCCAGTTATGTAATAACCACAATATGTTTTGTGTAAAAATAGTATAAATTCAATCTAGTTCTGATAGTGAAAGCATATTTGCCCTCAAACATTCTGCCCCTGGTCTTTGTTGTATGCTTTTTGCAGTTGTCTCTCTTTGGTGAATGTTGGGATTTTTCTTGAAATGCAAAATAAATTCAGCAAGGATTAACTTCGCTTACTTCTAGTTTAGATTATTTATGATTAAGAAGTACAGTAGGTCACAAACTAATTTATCCTAATAGCCTGGGGAGTAACTTTGGAACTCATATAGAATATGTGTAAAAATATCTGTTGGGATATCAAAACACTTACCAAGAAAAAACTAGAAATATCAATATTTTCCAATTCAAATTATCATGAAAATAGACAAAAATATTAATTATGTTTCTTGTAGAGACAGGGAATGCTTTTACACTCTTTCCAAATTTTGATGAATGCACAACCAATTGCCCTTAATCATAGCATCATAATTGTAATATAAAAGCTATCTGTTGGCTGATTCTGTCAATGCCTTCTTTTACCAAATTACGTTTTGGAATGATAACTGAGTGGCAGCGGCAGAGAAATCTTCAAAAGTGCATTAACATGGGCAGAATAATATGTGTGTCTAATTCTTTGAAAACAGAGATAAAATACCATATGAATTCATTATTTAAATATCTCATGTCTTAATTGTAAGTCATACTACTACATAACCAAAATCTTCTTCCGGTGCAAGTTCAATCAATCAGAATAGAGCTGATTTGAGGTCTTCTAGTCCAACCCCTTCCTCAAGCAGGAGACCCTATATCATTTCAGACAAGTGACTGACCAGTCTCTTCTTAAAAACCTCCAGTGATAAACCTGCGCTTCTCACCTTCCCCGTCTCTCCGGGACGGGTTAGGTTCTTAAAAGAACCGTCCTGCAGCTGGGATGTCGGCTGTAATCCCGGAGCTTCGGGAAAACACGTCCGAACCGCAGCAACGCTTGCTCCGCTCCCCCATCCATTGTTTCTTGTCCTGCCCTCTGGTGTTTTGAAAAATAAGTTGACCCCCTTTTCTGTGTAGCAATCTCAAATAATGGAATACTGCTATCATGACCCCCCATAGTCCTTCTTTTCTCTAGACTAGCCAAACCCAAATCATATATGTTTAGTCTCCAGGCTTTTAATCGTCTTAATTTCTCTTCTTTGCATTTTTTCCAAACTCTCGGCATCTTTTTTGTAATGTGGTGACCAAAACTGGATGCAGTATTCCAGATGTGGCTTTACTAAGGTTTTATAAAGCAGTACTAATACGTCAGGCAATTTTGATTCTATGCCTGTTTATAAAACTAAGGATTGTATTAGCTTTTTTGGCTGCTGCCACACACTGCTGGGTCATGTTTAAGTCTATGAATTAAACCTTATCACTATAACGTTCTTCCCACAACAGGCCCTCCAACGGCCCCTGAGAGGTTCATGTATACCGAGAGAACAAAATCATCAATTACCCTTGACTGGAAGCCTCCTCGTAATGATGGCGGCAGCCCTATCATTGGCTACCTTGTGGACAAGAGAAGGCATGACTCAAATGAATTTGAAAGAGTCAACAAAACACCTTGCCGAGCCACCTCACTTCTTGTGGATAATCTTGCCGATCTGCATATGTATGAATTCCGAGTCAAGGCAGTCAATGAAATTGGAGAAAGTGAACCTTCACTGCCTCTCAACGTGGTTATACAAGATGATGAAGGTGAAGTGTTTCAATAATTATACCTTAACTTTAAGCATGAACTTGGGTCCTGTTATTAATATATTTTAAAGAACTGTATTGTTATTGATTGTCCGGATTTCCTTTTCAGAACCTCCGACAGTGACCTTGCGCCTGTCTGTTAGGGGAGATACTATCAAAGTCATGGCAGGGCAACCAGTGAACATGCCTGCCGATGTGACGGGTCTTCCGATGCCAAAGATCGAATGGTCCAAAAATGAGGTTCCCATTGACAAAACATCAGATGCCCTTAAGATCACCAAAAAGGAACTATCTAGAACAGAGGCCAAAACTGAACTCAGTATGCCTGCAGTAGTTAGAAATGATAAAGGCACTTACACCGTTACAGCTTCCAATCGTTTGGGCTCTGCATTCCGCAACGTTCACGTTGAAGTATTTGGTAAGTATCTGATGAGCTGCTTCAGTGATTAAAAATGTCTTCCCTTTGTTCTGATATAACACGGTGTTGAAATTGGCTTTATCTAGATCGTCCTTCTCCACCAAGAAACCTCGCTGTTTCTGACATTAAGGCTGAATCTTGCTGTTTAACCTGGGATGCTCCACTTGATAATGGCGGCAGTGAAATTACTCACTACATTATTGAGAAGCGTGATGCAAGCAAGAAGAAAGTAGATTGGGAGGAAGTATCCAGCACTGTGGTAGACAGACGATTTGGGGTAAATTTGATTTTGAAGAAAAATGCATGGTTTTAAGATTAAAAACTACTGGATGCAAATAAACACAAGCATTAAAACAATTGTTTATTGTATTTTGATTGAATTCAGGGCTAGGAGATCTTTTAATGCAATGTCAGCTTGGAATGAGTTACCATATGTTAGAACTGCTATTTATAAATACTATATAGTGCATTACAAAATGCTTGCAAGCTATTGATGTAAAGCATATCCAAGCAATTTTTCAGACTGATTTTTTTTTTTAAACAATTCTGAATATTGTTAAACAGAAGTACCTGGAATGACCAATTCATGTCTAACGACTTATAATACGCTGTCATGAAATTTGTGGAAATAACACAAATGTTTAATTTTCCAATTAATGACACATAATATTTTGTGCTTTTTGTTATATTTTTCAGGTCTATAAACTGATAACCGATGGTCAATATCAGTTTAGAGTTAGGGCTGTAAACCGGTTTGGGACAAGTGATGAATGTCTTTCAGAGAAAGTGGTCATCAAGGATCCTTATGGACTCCCTGGACCACCTGGAAAACCAAAAGTCATAGATCATACTAGATCATCCATGCTTGTAACGTGGACCCCTCCTTTGGATAATGGTGGAGCACCGATTACCGGCTATTGGCTAGAGAAGAAAGAAGAAGGAGGTGTCTATTGGTCTCGTGTCAACAGAGCACCTGTAACAAAACCATCGGTGAAAGGATTGGAATTCAATGTGTTGCGTTTGATTGAAGGCGTAAAATATCAGTTTAGGGCGATGGCTGTTAACATTGCTGGAATTGGTCCTCCCAGTGAACCATCAGATCTCGTTGAAGCTGCGGATCCAATCTGTGAGTATACAGGGAGAGTATTAAGTGTTACATGATTTCAAAAGAAATCCTCTGCCATTTAGTTTCGTTTACCCTGAACCTGTCTAATAGCGATCCTATGATTTTAGCACATGAAGTATGAGGAGTAATATTTTGTGAGTGTCCCCTCATTGTCATAAGAACATACAGTATATTCATAATTTATAGCAAATTGCCTTAATTATTCATTTTATTAGAAAAATACAAGTAGTCCTCAACTTACAACAGTTCGTTTAGTGACTGTTCAAAATTACAACAGCACTGAAAAAAGTGACTTATGACTGTTTTTCATACTTACGACCATTGTACCGTCCCATGGTCATATGATCAAAATTCATAAGCTTGGAAACTGACTCATCTTTATGATAGTTGCAGTGTCCTGGGATCATGTTTTAGTATAGGGTTTTTAAGGGGAAATATATGCAGTCATTGTTTAATTGCTTTTAGTTTATTTTAACTTTTATATCTGTGTTTTTTAATTGACTGTGAACCGCCCTGAGTCCTGCAAAGGAGAAGGGCGGTAT
>JANHFK010002848.1:76348-86940 GCA_036250565.1 Sibynophis collaris | reverse complement strand
GAGGGTGGTTTGTGAGGGAATTTTATTTATTTAGGAAATTTATATTGCCGCCTATTTGCACATGGCAACTCAAGGCGCCTTACAAGAATATAAAAACCTCATATAAAAAACAATAAAACTAATAAAAGAGAGAATCATATAATAAAATAATACAATAATATAATAAAAGAATCCCCCACCCACCCCACCCGGGCGACAACACATCACTCGAGCCATTTAATGGGCTCCATCCCGCTCTGTGTTCCCCAGCCCTGCTGGCAGAACCAGGTCTTCAGCACCTTCTGGAAGAGTGTTAGAGTGGGGACCATTCTAATCTCTGGATGAATGATATTCCAGAGGGAGGGAACAATTAGTTATTGCAATTAATTATTATTCATTCATTTAAGTGTCTTTTGGCCATGCCCTTTTTTAGAGTGATACTTCTTATGACAATATGTGCGCACACGCAAATACAGCCAGAAAGCTATACATACATGCACACATATATAATGTCTCATATACACATATTTAGATAGAGTCTTCAGAATTAGTTTTATTTGTTGAAAGGGAGAGGAAATTAGGCATTGTACAGGATTTTTGTACCTGCTTATACTTTTTTTCCCTATCTACTCCAGTTTCCTTTTCGAAAGGTATGGCATATATTAAATGCATTCTTTGTTTCTACAGTGCCTCCTGATCTCCAGCTGGATGCCCACGTAAAAGACAGAATTGTTGTTCATGCTGGTGGGGTCATCCGCATTATAGCTTATGTCTCAGGAAAGCCCCCTCCAACTATTACTTGGAGCAGGGATGAAAGAGCTCTTCCGGAAGAAGCTAAAATTGAGGAAACTGTTATCAGTTCTTCTATGGTCATAAAGAACTGCAAAAGGAGTCACCAGGGTATCTACACGCTCCTTGCTAAAAATGCAGGTGGAGAAAGAAAGAAGACTATAATCGTTGATGTGCTAGGTAAGCTGCAAAAAGATGGATATCTTTATCTCACTATTCTGGAGGATCTTAGTTCTTAGTGGCAAATGTTCATCCTGATTACATTTTTCTTTTTCCTTAACAGATGTACCTGGCCCAGTTGGAGTTCCATTCCTTACGGAAAACCTAACCAATGACTCTTGCAAACTTACATGGTTTTCTCCAGAAGACGACGGAGGTTCAGCTATTACCAACTATGTTATTGAAAAGCGGGAAGCAGATCACAGAGCTTGGACACCAGTGACTTATACTGTCACCAGACAAAATGCCACCGTGCAGGGATTGATTGAGGGCAAATCATACTTCTTCCGCATTGCACCGGAGAATATAATTGGCATGGGCCCCTTTGTAGAGACGCCAAAAGAGCTCCTAATCAGAGATCCAATCAGTACGTATCTTTATCTTTTATCAGCGGAGATTGCAATAAAAATAGGAATATGTGTTTAATCTGCTGTATTTGTTTATTTCTAGCCGTGCCTGAAAGGCCGGAGGATCTTGAAGTAAAAGCAGTAACTAAGGAATCTGTTACACTGACTTGGAACCCACCCAAGTATAATGGTGGCTCTGATATAACCATGTATGTTTTGGAAAGCCGACTCATTGGAAAGGATAAATTTACTAGAGTTACAAAAGAGAAAATGCTTGATCGGAAATACACCGTGGAAGGATTGAAAGAAGGTGACACTTATGAGTATCGCGTGAGCGCTTGCAATATTGTGGGACAAGGCAAACCTTCATTTTGCACAAAACCCATCACTTGCAAGGATGAAATTGGTAAGCTTGATCTCTGGAAGCTACCCCACTAGCACGCACTGGTTGATTTCCTTTATTTATTTATTTTTTAAATACTCATTTTTCTTTTCTTTTTCTTAAACAATATTTTTAGCTCCTCCCCAGCTTGAACTTGATATCCGAGAAAAACTGACAGTCCGTGTAGGAGAAGCATTCAGTCTGACTGGCCGATATTCAGGCAAGCCAACGCCAAAGATTACTTGGTACAAAGATGACATTACAGTGAAAGAAGACAAACGAACTATGATCCAGACTAATCCGGTTACAATTTGCTTGGGTGTATTAAAATCCGTCCGTGAAGATTCAGGCAAATATAGTGTTGTTGTAGAAAACAGTTCAGGCTCAAGAAAAGGATTCTGTCAAGTTACTGTTGTTGGTAAGTCTTGTTCTAAGACTCCGGTTACTATATTTGCTTGGAAGATCTGTGTGAGAGATGATTGAGTATAGTTTAAAAAAGCATATGAATTGTTTGTCAGGGTTCCGACCGATGCCCTAATGAAAGCAGGAGCCTCAAGCAAAGTTTCAAGAAAAATCCAGTTGTTTATTAGGAGCGCCATGTTGGCACGGACCAAGTGAAGCCAGCTCTGACTTCACTCAATTTGCACCTTGAGTCTGACCCTATTTCCCCCTCCCCCCCAAGGTGTGTCATCAGTCACATTCCCCACTGAAACAATTTCATGAGTCATAGAAGTCACTCCCTAATTTTGGCCGGCTAGGATGTGTTTTGTTTTGTTTAAGCAATGTAGTATTTACTTTTTCTAAATATTCTATCTGATTAATCCATGAGGTTAAATATCTCAGCTCTGGTTCCCAAGTTTTGTTAAAGTAGCAAAATAGTGCTGATGTATACATAACTTTACCCAGTTAAGAATAAATCAGGTTTGGTAAATTGAGAAAAGAATTACACATTTCATTTGCTAACAGAAAGCAAATTGACAATATATTTAGCCTTATCAATTGTCACACATGTTAGAAATTAGCACTGTATACCTTCTTTGGGCCTTGTCAAATCTGTGCACTTTTATTTGAATTGTTTCTGTGTGTTTACATTTATATTTGTATGCTTTTCAACAGACCGTCCTACACCTCCAGTGGGCCCTGTCATTTTTGATGAAGTACATAAAGACCACTTTGTTATTTCCTGGAAACCTCCCTTGGATGATGGTGGCAGTCCAATTACAAATTATATTATTGAGAAGAAAGATGCTAACAGAGATCTCTGGATGCCAGTTACATCAGCAAGCGTCAAAACAACATGCAAAGTTCCTAAATTACTGGAAGGAAGAGACTACGTTGTTCGAATTTATGCTGAAAATCTGTATGGCATAAGCGACCCACTAATCTCTGATGAAATGAAAGCCAAGGATCGTTTTAGTACGTCACTTATTTTCTAATCTATTTTAACTACTTACCTGCCACAGACTTACATCATAGTTCATATACCTATTGTTCTGTAAATGAGTTTTAAAAGTAATTTGGTTTTTTTTTCAGGTGTTCCTGATGCACCAGAGCAGCCAATCGTTAAGAATGTCACCAAAGATTCTGCATTGGTTACTTGGAACAGACCGCGTGATGGAGGAAAACCGATAACCAAATATATTCTTGAAAAGAAGGAAACCATGTCTAATCGATGGACGAAAGTTACACAAGAACCTATTTATCCAGATACCCAGTTTAGGGTACCCGATCTCCTTGAAGGCTGTGAATATGAGTTCCGGGTCGCAGCAGAAAATGAAGTTGGTATTGGTGACCCAAGCCCCCCATCAAAACCAATCTTTGCTAAAGATCCAATTGGTATGTTTTAAAACACTTTCTTAGCTGCTGTTCTTTGAATCAGCATTTTCAGACAAATATTTTCTTTTCTCATGGCTGCTTTCTTTTTTTTTTACACAGTTAAACCAAGTCCTCCGATTAATCCAGAAGCAGTGGATAAAACTAAAAGTTCAGTGGATTTGTCCTGGCAACCACCACGTCATGATGGAGGAGGAAAGATTATAGGCTACCTTGTTGAATACCAAAAGGTTGGAGACGAGGAATGGAAGAAAGCCAATTTTACTGCTGATTCTTGCCCTGATACAAAATATAGTGTAACTGGCCTCACCGAAGGTACTAAATATAAATTCAGAGTCATGGCAGTTAACGCAGCAGGTGAATCAGAGCCAGCCTATGTCCGTGATCCAGTGGAAGTCAAGGACAGACTTGGTAAGCAGAACGTTAAATTTTATTCATTTTAAATGAACACATGACATGGATGCTTTCTGAACACAAAAACTTTTTTTTCAGAGCCTCCAGAGTTAATCTTGGATGCTAATATGGCACGGGAACAGCATATTAAAGTTGGAACTACACTGAGACTCAGTGCTGTAATTAAAGGAATTCCATTCCCAAAAGTGATTTGGAAGAAAGAAGATAAGGAAGTTTCTACAAAAGCAGATATTGAAGTTACAGGTGTTGGTAGCAAACTGGAAATACGTAATGCTGCCCATGAAGATGGAGGAATCTACTCCCTGACGGTGGAGAATCCTCTTGGATCAAAGACCGTTTCAGTAAAAGTCGTTGTGCTAGGTAATTGTGCTAATATGATTTTCAATTGTCACTGGGAAATAAGATAAGGAGCAGGAGCAAGTAGTGAAAGAGCAAAGAATATTGACCCGTTCCATCTCATTTTCATATCCCTTTGCAAATTTGGGGATGAATAGTTCACAGGGCTATTCAGTTACCTCTGTTAACCTAGGTGGCCTTTTTTAATTTAAAGGAGTAATGACAGGTATTATGAAAACTATCAAATGAATTTCAATGAATCATTGTTGCTTATTAATATTTTTCCAGATAAACCTGGGCCTCCTAGGGATTTTCAAGTGAGTGAAGTTAGAAAAGATTCTTGTTACCTAACTTGGAAGGAACCTGAGGATGATGGTGGCTCTGTCATTACGAACTACGTTGTGGAAAGGAAGGATGTTGCTGCTGCTCAGTGGTTAGCTATATCCTCCTCTTCCAAGAAACACAGTATGTTGGCTAAATACCTTATGGAAGGCACTCAGTATCTCTTCCGTGTTGCTGCTGAGAACCAGTATGGACGAGGACCGTTTGTTGAAACTAACAAGCCAATTAAGGCTATGGATCCACTTCGTAAGCCTATTTCTGTTGTTGTTGTTGTTGTTATTTCTTACAAAATGCTGGTTATGCAATAATATTAATCCATAATATGTAATATAAATCTTCATATTAGCACAGAGCTATTGAGTAGCTGGACTCACTAAGTCTAATCCCCTTGCAGGAATCCAGATAAAAGCAAATAACTATCCATACTCTGCTATAACACATCCAGTAAAAAAAGAGAGCTCGCTACATTTGTAGATATTTGGCTCCAGCCAAACATCTCTTATCATCAGAGGTTTTTCCAACATTCAGCCAAAATATATAACTTCCCACAATTCAAGGTCCTTGATCTATATCCTGCATTCTGGTATGATAGAGAACAGGATTTGACCTTCTTCTAAGTCAGGGCTGTCAAATTCCTGGCCCGTGGGCCGGATGCATCATGTGCTGGCCATGCCCGCCCCTGGTTTAGCGAAGGGAGACACATGATGATGTGAGTTGACACCCCTGTTCTAAGTTACCTTCCTTTTGCTATTTGATAATCACATTTCTCTTCAGACAAACTTCTTAATGATAAACATGCTCAGTTTTTTAAAATTTCTCCTCATAAAGCTTATTTTTATTTATTTATTTTGCCTTTCTTTCCATCTATTCCAATTTCTCAAGTGCTTTCTTAAAGTGTTATGTCCTGAACTGGACATGGCACTTGAAATATAATGAGACCAATGTAGAACATAATAGATTTAGAAAATACACCTTTACAAATGAGCTATCAATTTTCATATTTGACAAACGCTACATGCATGATTTTATATGTTTAAAAGCAGAAATATGATTTTACTATCTTCTTGTATTATAAGATCCACCTGGACCACCGAAGAACTTACATCATGTAGATATTGACAAGACAGAAGTCTCTCTTGCTTGGAATTGGCCTGATCGCGATGGTGGTGCTGAAATAACTGGATTTTTGGTGGAATACCAAGAAGAAGGAACTGAGGACTGGACAAAATTCAAGACAGTCCCTATGCCAGAATGTGTTGTTACAGGCTTACAACAAGGAAAGATTTACAAATTCCGTGTGAAAGCCCAAAATATTGTGGGTCTTAGTCTTCCAGACACAACTATACCCATTGAGTGCCAAGAAAAGATAGGTAATTTCCAGTTTTATGGATGTCATACAATCCTATTAGTAATTATTGCCTATTTTAATTACTAAGATAAACCATATGGTGACATTTATTTATTTATTTTTATTTCAGTGCCGCCATTTGTTGAGCTAGATGTGAAATTAATCGAAGGGCTTGTTGTTAAAGCTGGCAGCACAGTAAGATTCCCTGCAATTATGAGAGGAGTACCCATTCCCACAGCAAAGTGGGTCACTGATGATACTGAAATTAAATCAGAAGGCAATTACAAAATTGATACTGACAACTATTCAACAGTTCTTACTATTAAAAGCTGTACAAGAAAAGATACCGGAGAATATTTACTCACAGTATCCAATCTAGCTGGAAGCAAAACGGTAGCAGTTCATTTAACCGTCTTGGATGTTCCCGGTCCTCCTACTGGCCCAATTGATATTGTAGAAGTAGCTGCAGATCACATGGTTATTGCTTGGCGGCCTCCTAAAGATGATGGTGGAAGTCCTGTAATTAATTATATTGTTGAAAAACGAGAGTCAAAGAAAGAAACCTGGGGAATGGTCTGCTCATCCCTTAGTCAAACAAGACTTAAAATTCCACGCCTACAGAAGGGTGCTGAATACATCTTCCGAGTTCGTGCAGAGAACAAGATAGGCATTGGTCCACCTCTTGATTCTCAACCAACAGTTGCAAAGTCTATGTTTGATCCACCATCTCCTCCTGGTAAACCAACAGTTCATGATATTACTGAAAACGCTGCAACAGTAAATTGGACTATGCCAAAATCTGATGGAGGAAGCCCAATAACTGGATATATTCTTGAACGACGTGAAATTTCTGGCAAGTGGATACGAGTAAATAAATCACCAGTACTTGATCTCAAGTTCAGAGCTACAGGCCTTTATGAGGGCAACACGTACGAATTCCGTGTTTTTGCAGAGAATAGTGTTGGCCTAAGCAAACCATCTCCAGTTTCGGACCCAATAAAAGCAACACGTCCTATCTCACCTCCTGGGCCTCCAATTAATCCAAAACTCAAAGATAAGACCAGAGAAACAGCTGAACTAGTATGGACAAAACCACTCAAAGATGGTGGTAGCCCTATACTGGGATATGTCGTTGAATGCCAGAAAAGTGGAACAACTCAATGGAATAGAATTAATAAAGATGAACTTATTAGACCGTGTGCCTTTACAGTACCTGGGCTAATTGAAGGAAATGAATATAGATTCCGTATCAAAGCTGCAAATATTGTTGGAGAGGGAGAACCTAGAGAATTGCCTGAAACAGTTCTTGCTAAAGACATTCTGACTCCTCCAGAGCTAGAACTGGATGTGACCTGCCGTGATGTCATTACAGTTAGAGTAGGCCAAACAATAAAGATTCTAGGCAAAGTGAAAGGGAGACCAGAGCCTGACATAACATGGTCGAAAGAAGGCAAAATACTGATGAAAGATAAGCGCACTGACATAATTCAAGAAGTTCCACGCATAGAGCTACAAATTAAATCATCTACAAGATCAGACCATGGCAAGTACATTATTGCAGCTAAAAACAGCAGTGGACATGCCCAAGCATCAGCCATTGTTAATGTACTTGACAGACCTGGACCTTGTAGGAACCTGAAAGTAAGCTATGTCACTAAGGATTCCTGTATGATCGCTTTCGAGAATCCAGAAGATAATGGTGGCTCCGAAATTACAAATTATATAGTAGAATATCGCCAACCAAATCAGAAAGGATGGTCAATAGTCTCTTCTGACCTTACTAAGAGGATGGTAAAAGCACACCTCATAGAAAATCATGAGTATTTCTTCCGTGTTTGTGCAGAAAATAAAGTAGGTCCAGGCCCAGTTGTTGAGACCAAGACTCCAATCCTTGCCATTAATCCAATTGATAGGCCAGGTGAGCCTGAAAATCTTCATATTGCAGAAACAGGAAAGACATTTGTGCATCTGAAATGGAGAAGGCCAGACTATGATGGTGGCAGCCCCAATTTATCTTACCACGTTGAGCGAAAACTGAAGGATTCAGACGAATGGGAAAGAGTACACAAAGGCAGCATTAAGGAAACACAGTATATGGTTGACAAATGTGTTGAAAATAAAATTTATCAGTTCAGAGTTCAAACTAAGAATGAAGGAGGAGAAAGTGATTGGGTAAAAACAAGTGAAGTTGTTGTTAAAGAGGAAGTGCAAAAGCCAGTACTTGATTTGAAATTGACCGGAGTACTTACTGTGAAAGCTGGTGAACCAATTAAAATTGAAGCAGGCCTTAAAGGCAAGCCACAGCCAGAAGTTTCTTGGTCAAAGAATACTGAAGATTTATCCAAATCTCCCAGGGTCAAAATTGAAACAACTTCACATTCATCTAAGTTGCATCTTCAAAAATCAAGACGTACTGATGGCGGTAAATATGTTATAACAGCCACTAACCCAGTTGGTAGCTTTGTAGCATATGCTACGGTAAATGTTTTGGACAAACCAGGACCAGTAAGAAATCTCAAAGTCTCTGATATTTCAACTGACAGATGTAAAGTCAGCTGGGACCCACCCGAAGATGATGGTGGTTGTGAAATACAGAACTACATCATAGAGAAATGTGAAAGCAAGCGTATGATTTGGACCACATATTCCTCTTCAGTGATAATGGACTCTGTACAAGTATCACATCTCATAGAAGGGAATGAATATATCTTTAGGGTCCGTGCAGAAAACAAAATGGGCACTGGTCCACCAACAGAGACTAAGCCAATTATAGCCAAAACAAAATATAATAGACCTGGCCGTCCCGATCCTCCAGAGATCACAAGAGTCAGCAAAGATGAGATGACTGTAGTTTGGAATCCACCAGAATATGATGGTGGAAAGTCAATCACAGGATATATACTAGAGAAGAAGGAGAAAAGGTCACTAAGATGGGTTCCTGTTACCAAAACTGCAATTCCAGAAAGACGCAAGAAAGTTACAGATATTATTCCTGGATATGAATACCAATTCCGTGTGAAGGCAGAAAATGAAATTGGAATTGGTGAACCAAGTTTCCCATCAAGGCCAGCAGTAGCAAAAGACCCAATAGGTAATGATCTTTCATGTAACATTGAATTAACATTTGAACACTCTGTTTAACTCACTGAATTGCTTATTTTTGTACTTTGATATATTTTACAGAACCACCTGGTCCTCCCATCAATCTTAAGATTGTTGATAGCACAAAGGCATCTATTACACTTGGCTGGGGAAAGCCACTCTATGATGGTGGTGCTCCAATTATTGGATATGTGGTAGAAATGAGGCCAAAAACTGAAAAAGCTGGTCCCAATGAAGGATGGAAAAGATGCAATGTTGCAGCGCAAGTGATTCATACAGAATTTACTGTGCCGAATCTGGATGAGAAAGAACTATATGAGTTCCGTGTTTCTGCCCAAAATCAAGTTGGCATTGGTCCTCCAGCTGACTTGAAGGAAGCTGTTTCTCCGAAAGAAATTCTTGGTAATTTTCCCAATCAACCATTAAATTATGTGTTATTGATTTTCTACTTTGCTGGGTACTTTCACAAACAACACTCTTTTACTTTTACTTTTCAGAATCCCCGGAGATAGACTTGGATGCTAGCCTGAGGAAATTACTCGTAGTCAGAGCTGGATGCCCCATCAGACTCTTTGCTATTGTTAGAGGACGACCAGCACCTAAAGTCACCTGGAGGAGAGTTGGAATTGATAATGTGATCAGAAAGGGCCAGGTTGACTTGGTTGACACAATGTCCTTCTGTGTCATTCCTAATTCAACTCGAGATGACTCGGGCAAATACTCTTTGACTGTTGTTAACCCTGCTGGAGAAAAAGCAGTGTTTGTCAATGTCCGCGTTCTTGGTAAGTACCAGGGATAATCAGGGATAGTAATCTGCTGCCTTGTTTGGTTTAAGAAACAGCTGAAGATTGTTTAATACTGTACTATACCCTTTGTTTTCTTCATAGATACTCCTGGACCTGTTGCAGACTTCAAAGTCTCTGATGTCACTAAAATGACATGCCAGCTTTCATGGACACCACCTGAGAATGACGGCGGCAGTCCTGTCACACACTACATTCTGGAAAAGCGTGAGGCTGATAGAAAAAGCTGGGGAACTCTCATTTCAGATATAAAGAAGACTAGTTTCAAAGTTTCTAACCTTGTACCTGGTACTGAATACTTCTTCAGAGTAACTGCAGTCAATGAATATGGCCCAGGCGTTCCAACAGATACACCAAAGCCAATCATGGCAACAGATCCATTGAGTAAGTATTTATTAATGTAGCTTTCTCCCCAACAAATTGCAATGCTGAGATACCCACTAAAATAATTATTTGAGCACAATATATAAATAGTACATTAAGCATACATTAAGACTATTCAGAAGTCTATATTACTATGATTATTAGAATCATCATGACGAATTTCACGCATTAAAACAATTTTAAAAATACTGAATTACTTACATAATGTATATATACTATTTAGTAATTTAATTTAATTTTAATTTTTAATTTTATTAAATTTATAGACCGCCCTTCTCCTTCGCAGGACTCAGGGCGGTTTACAGTCAGTATTA
>JANHFK010002848.1:59017-75945 GCA_036250565.1 Sibynophis collaris | reverse complement strand
ATAACTGACAATGCCCCTTTTAAAAACCCAGTTAAAACAAAACCCTTTGTAGTAGCTCTACAAAGGTAAGAATTTAGAAGCCAAGGACTCAACTTAGAAGAATAAATGAAAGAGTCCAAATATACAGTACTACAGAATTTTAAAATCACTTTCTCGCAACTTATTTATTCGGTAGAAAATTGAACTGGATTAAATTGTTAAAGAACTTAAAGAATATGGTAATTAGCCATAAGACATTGCAATGATTTTAGAAACGATTTAAAGCAAACAACTGCTGCTTAGAATGTTTCTATTTTACTTTTTATTCTTGCCTGTTTTATTTTAAAGGCGAGCCTGATCCTCCAAGGAAAGTTGAAGTTACTGAAATTACCAAGAACAGTGCTACATTAGGATGGCTGCCACCACTGCGTGATGGTGGTTCCAAAATCGATGGCTACATTATTTCATATCAACAAGAAGGGCAAGCTGGTGATCACTGGACCCAGTACTCTGTTGTAAAAGATCTTCACATTGTTGTTGCGGGCCTAAAAGAAGGGAAGAAATATAAATTTAGAGTGGCTGCCAGAAATGCTGTTGGAGTAAGTTTACCAAGAGAAACAGAAGGCATGTTTGAAGTCAAAGAACAACTCAGTAAGTAATTATGATCAAATATTTTTATTGATGTCTTATATTGAAATCAATTTATATGGCACCGATCTTACTAATGCAACCAGGGTGGCTAATAAATTTTTAAAATACAGAATAAAAATATTTATCACAATCAATTAAAAACATAAAGTGACTGGCAAAGAAACCCTGCACAAGTATTGGGGGCTCAATTGCTCTCCTGAGATACAAGGCTGGGAAACTAGCCAAATCTTTAAGGCTTTCCGAAAGGTAAGCTTTATTGGGGCCAACCTAACCTCTGGTGATATGATATTCCAGAAGGCATGTGCAGGTACAGAAAAGGCACGTTTCCCTGGGTCCCACTAGATCAGGGGTCTCCAATCCCTGATCCGTGGCCGTAAAGATTGGGGACCACTACACTAGATGATAGCCTCCGATCGATGAGATCTGGAACATATCCCTCTTGCCTGACTTAATAAAAGAGGTAAAGATAATGAGAATACAGCATTACTTTAATCACCCTGACCCCATATCATGCCAGGCTTTATAAGTACGGTAATAATCAGCACCTTGAATTGCACCCAAAAGCCAATCCAATCTTGCAGAGCAAAGATGTAACAACAGCATAATGAGGTTTGGGTGCATGGTTCTATTTTGGATCAACTGAAACTTCCAGATGTTCTTCAAGAACAGCCCTACATAGCACTCATAGCTATATTCTGTTCAGAGGTGGCCAAAACATGAGTGACTGTTTGCAGTGCCTCTTGATCCATGAAAGGATACAATTGGTGCTTCCCTGCCTTAACTGCCCTCTGATCTTTGAACAGGAACTATGAATACAGAAGAATACCCAAACTGTGCACGGGCTCTGTCTAGAATAGTATAACCCCATGCAGAATTAAAGATGGAAAATCATCCAGTGCAGGAAGCTCTAAAATCTGATGTCACTTCGTCTTGCTATGGTTGAGCTGAAGCCTGTTCATCCCCCATGCACCCATCATAAGTCACTCCTATTATCTAAATTGTGAAAATTAGCAGGAGCCTGAGATTTAGTTTAAAAAAGAGCTTTTTGCTGACATTGGTTGAAGATTTTTTCAGAATTATAAATGTGAAATATAAAGTAACTGAGTTGTTCATTCGTTTTATTTGCCTTGAATGACAGTTTTCCTTTGTTGAATTTTAATTGCAGTGCCACCTAAAATCCTGATGCCCGATCATATCAGTTTAAAAACTGGAAAGAAACTCAGAATTGAGGCACATGTTTATGGGAAACCTCCACCAACCTGTAAATGGATGAAAGCAGACCAAGATGTGCTTACTTCTAGTCGCCTGGCAGTGCATAAAGCAGAGGGCACTTCAGTTCTTATTATTAAAGATGTAACTAGGAAAGATAGCGATTATTACAGCCTCACAGCAGAAAACAGCTCCGGAGTAGCTACTCAGAAAATTAAAGTCAGCGTCATGGGTATGCTTGATTTTCTTCTCCCGAGCTTGAGAAGTTCTTACACATTTACCTTTTATGTGTTTCTCAAAATCTATACTAATTTGCATCTATACTTTTGTATCTTTCTACAGATATCCCTGGACCACCTCAGCCACCATTTGAAATTTCTGATATAGATGCCGACGCCTGTAGCTTGTCATGGCACATCCCTCTTGAAGATGGTGGTAGTAACATCACTAACTATGTAGTTGAGAAATGTGATGTCAGTCGTGGTGATTGGATAACTGTAGTAGCTTCTGTCACGAAAACAAACTGCAGACTTGGAAAACTGACCCCTGGTGAGGAATATATGTTCCGTGTTCGGGCTGAAAACCGATTTGGCATCTCTGACCCGCTTCAATCTGATAAGATGGTCGCAAGGTTTCCATTTGGTATGTCTGACTGTCCATTTATACTGTTCTCCCCATCGGGATATTTGTATTCAAACATATTTGTTGAATACTGTTAGCATTATTTTTAAAAACCTATCTTCTGTTTTGCTGCAGATGTTCCCAGTGAACCCAAAAATGCACGTGTTACCAAAGTAAACAAGGATTGCATTTTTGTAGCATGGGATAGGCCAGACAGTGATGGAGGCAGTCCAATCACTGGCTATCTCATTGAACGTAAAGAAAGAAACAGTTTGCTGTGGGTCAAGGCCAACGATACCCTTGTGCGGTCCACGGAGTATCCATGTGCAAACCTAATTGAAGGGCTAGAATACACATTCAGAATTTACGCTTTGAACAAAGCAGGTGCAAGCAAGCCTAGCAAACCAACAGATTACGTAGCTGCAAGAACACCAATTGGTAAGTTAACATTTTGTACATATTTCACTATAGTGTACTAGTATACCAGTAAGTTGTTAGTATTAATGGTGAGTCTTGTTTCAAAAATTTATAATATCAAATATATTCAATACCTCAAAAGTTTCAAAAGGAGAATCAAGCATAAATGAATTTGTCAAGAATTCGTTCTACTCATAGATTTCATGTTTTCTAGATTATGCCCACAGCTTGTTTTGTCTTTGTTCTCTAGGTTTCATAAGACTTGTTAAAATTATGTCGTGTTAAAATGGAGTCTAAGCTACGGCTAAAATGAGGCTAAAATATGCAAGTTACATGGAAGCTAAACTTTATCTCATTTGTTATTTTAGATCCACCAGGTAAACCTGAAGTTATCGATGTGACAAAGAATACCGTATCTCTTATCTGGGCAAGACCAAAACATGATGGCGGTAGCAAGATAATTGGATACTATGTTGAAGCCTGTAAGCTGCCAGGTACTAAATGGGTCCGGTGCAATTCTACACCCCATCAGATCCCTCAAGAAGAATACACCGCAACTGATTTGGAGGAAAGTGCTCAGTACCAATTCAGAGCAATAGCGAAAACAGCAGTAAACATTAGTGCACCTTCTGAACCTTCAGATCCAATCACTGTTCATGCAGAAAATGGTAAGGTTTATTACGTTAGGTTTATTACCTAATATTAAAGCTGAGCTTCATACTTCTCGCAAAGTAGTCTTCAACATTCTTTCTTTCTTTCTTTTTTTAACTTTTCAGTACCACCAAAGATAGAGCTTGGGGTAGGTATGAAAGCCTTACTTGTAGCAAAAGCTGGAACCAATGTTTGCCTGGAAGCAAATGTCTATGGCAAACCTATGCCAACTATTACTTGGAAGAAAGAAGGGGAGCTTCTAAAACAGATGGAAGGAATTAAGATCACGACCAAGAGAAACCTGTCTACTGTGGAGCTCTTCAGTGTCATTAGAAAGCAGACAGGAGATTATACTATTACTGCTGAGAATGCAAGTGGTTCCAAGTCAGCAACTATAAAGCTTAAAGTGTTAGGTAAGTTAAAGATGAATGAGAACTGGGCTATCCTGTTAATATGTGATGTGTTATGTATTGAGGCAAGGGAGCCGAAGGCTCCACTCCAGTCCGCCGCTGCCGCGGGGGACCCAAATTTGAAATGATTGGCTGAGAGCTCTCCCATCCTCCTGATTGGCCGGGAGAGACCTCAGCCCCCTGATTGGTTGAGAAGCCGGCCAGGGATGTTTAAAAAGGGCCGGCTTGCAGCATGTTGCCGCTGGTTGTTAGGGACATGCAATAAAGAGCTGAAGTTACCCTTTGTTGTTCGTGTCTTCCTTACCCCGATCTAACATGATGAATCTAGAATTTCACTGTCAAACAATTGTGTTTTCCAGACAAACCTGGTCCTCCAGCTTCAGTGAAGATTACAAATATGTATGTAGATCGAGCCATGCTCTCTTGGGAACCTCCTCTTGAAGATGGGGGGTCAGACATTACAAATTACATTGTTGACAAACGTGAAACGAGCAGACCCAACTGGGCTCAAGTCACTGCAAATGTCCCAATCACAAGCTGCAGTGTTGAGAAGCTGATTGAAGGACACGAGTACCAATTTCGCATTTCTGCTGAGAACAAATACGGAGTAGGCGATCCGATCTTAACTGTAAATGCGGTGGCTAAAAACCCATACGGTAAGCACATCGTAGTAACTCCTTCAGTCCGATTGTTACTGAGTTATAGCTTAACAACTGCTTAAGTGCACTTCAAATATTTATTTTTAGATGTACCTGGGCCTTGTGATCCACCAATAATTAGTAACATAACAAAGGACTTCATGACTGTGAGCTGGAAACCGCCTGCTGATGATGGTGGCTCCCCTATAACTGGATACATTGTTGAGAAACGTGAAACAAAAGCTCTTAACTGGGCAAAAGTGAATAGAAAGCCAGTCATTGAAAGAACGATAAAGGCCACTGGACTCCAAGAAGGAACAGAATACGAATATAGAGTCATTGCCTTCAATAAAGCTGGGCCAGGCAAGCCGAGTGGAGCATCTAAGGCAGCATATGCTCGTGATCCTCAGTGTAAGTTGACAGGTGCACACATGCGCACGCACGCACCCACCCATTATTTTTTTATGGCTATGTCAAAATGTTTCTGTCATATATAACTGTGCTTTTCTTTTTATTCCTAGATCCTCCTGGGCCCCCATCATTCCCAAAAGTTGTTGATTCTACCCGTAGCTCTATCAGTCTATCGTGGAGCAAACCAGCCTATGATGGTGGAAGCCCCATTATTGGCTACCTCGTTGAAGTAAAACGAGTTGACACAGAAAACTGGGTCCGATGCAATTTGCCCAAGAATTTGCCTGATACACATTATGTAGTCACCGGACTTACAGAGAACACAGAATATCAGTTCCGCATTTATGCGGTCAATAAGATTGGCTACAGTGACCCAAGTGATGTACCTGACAAGCACCTTGCCAAGGATATTCTAAGTGAGTACTTTGAAAAGAAACTGAATTGGTAATTTTAATCCAGGGCAAGAGGCTCAACCTGTGAATTCATGGGGGCCTGTTAGAGAAACCTTTGTCTTTCAGTTTCCAACAATGATGAAACAATCCACACCTCTCCGTTCCTAAAAATCTTTTTTAATATAAAACTCTCTACTTTTCATGCCAACCATAATAATACCAGTATTTTTCCTTCCCTTCTACTTTAAGAAAACATTTTTTTTCTCTTTCTGAATGATACTCGGAAAATATATTTCCAAGAACCAGTTTGGACAAGTGGTTAAAACACTAAGCTAAAAACCAGGAGACTGTGAGTTCTAGTCCCACTTTAGGCATGAAAGCCAGCTGGATGACCTTGGGTCAATCTGTTGCTGTTGTGGGGAAAATAGGAAGAGGAAGAAATATTAGCTATGTGTTGAGTTATTTATAAAAATAATGAAGGTGGGATTAAAACATAGCAAAATTTTTAGTATTTTGTATTCCTCATGGGAAATATATAGACAATATAGCATTGTGTACATTACAATTTGATTGGAAGCCTGGAGTGGCAAGAGGTATGCTTAATTCAAGATTCTATACAGAAGGAAGTAAGAAATAGAATATAAAATAGCAATAGCACCTAGACTTATATACTGCTTCATAGTGCTTTACAGCACTGTCTCAGCAGTTTACAAATGTCAGCATATTGCCCCCAAACAATCTGGATTCTCATTTTGCTGACCTCAGAAGGATGGAAGGCTGAGTCAACCTTGAGCCAGTCAGGATTGAACTCCTGGCTATGGGCAGAGTCAGCCTGCAATACTGCAGTTTAACCACTCACCATAATGCAAGAAGCTTCTCTCTGCTTTGGTTAAATAGCATGCTGTCTGAAACTTTGTAGGAAAGTCTGAAAGACCTTTTAGAAGAATTTTCTCTTTGTACTTCCTAACCATCATTTTCCTATTGTAATTCGCCTTACCTCGTTCATTTTATATTTTCCGATCTTCGTTCAAACAGTTGATTTTTAAAAAAAATTCTATTTGAAATTCAGTTCCACCTGAAGGAGACCTTGATGCTGAATTGA
Source organism: Sibynophis collaris (assembly GCA_036250565.1). Taxonomy (NCBI): domain Eukaryota; kingdom Metazoa; phylum Chordata; class Lepidosauria; order Squamata; family Sibynophiidae; genus Sibynophis; species Sibynophis collaris. The sequence continues at coordinate 69,464 of JANHFK010002848.1, read as the reverse complement.
GGAAAGTTCTAGTATTACGGGCTGGAGTCACAATGAGGATTTATGTGCCAGTAAGAGGACGGCCTTCTCCAAAGATTTATTGGACTAAAGTGGATGCCAACATAAGAGACCGACCAGGAATGGACATCAAATCAACTGATTTTGATACTTTCCTGCGTTGTGAAAATGTCAATAAATACGATGCTGGGAAATATGTCTTGCATTTAGAGAACAGCTGTGGCAAAAAGTCATATACCATTGTAGTCAAAGTGCTTGGTGAGTGCCAATCTCTACCTGTTTATCTGTCTAAACGCATGCATCTTTTCAAAACTCAATAGTTTCGAAGTCGCAAATTCTTCTGACTTTATATGCAAAAGTATTGTATATTTCAGTCAATAATCATTGTTCACTTGTTTTATTGCAGATACTCCTGGTCCGCCTATTAATCTGATTGTAAAAGAAGCATCTAAAGATTCCGCTTTCATCTCGTGGGAGCCTCCTCTAATAGATGGTGGCAGCCCAGTGAAGAACTATGTGGTTGAAAAACGTGATGCAGAAAGAAAATCATGGTCTACAGTGGCTACCGAATGTCCAAAAACTAGTTTCAGGATTTCTAACTTAGAAGAAGGCAAATCCTATTTCTTCAGAGTTTTTGCTGAAAATGAATATGGCATAGGTGACCCCTGTGAAACTCGCGATGCTGTCAAAGCTTCCGGTAAGATCATTCTTCTCTTCCTCAATTATTAAAAGACTCTTGTCTCTTAAAGTTTCTGATTTTATTTAGAGCCTTTTTTTAATGTAAGTATATACATATATTTCTTCTTTCAATCAGAAACACCTGGACCTGTTGTGGACTTAAAAGCTCCACAGGTCACAAAATCATCCTGCAATTTAACTTGGAAAAAGCCTATAAGTGATGGCGGAAGTCGTATTAATGCCTATATTGTTGAGCTCCTGACGGGTGAAAACCAGTGGCAAGAAGTTATGAGATCTATGAATCTTCAGTATTCAACAAAAGACTTGAAAGAAGGAAAAGAATACCTTTTCAGGGTGAGAGCACAGAACGAAGCTGGGTACGGGACACCGAATGAAATTACCGTCCTGGCAAGGGATGATATTGGTGAGTAGATACCTAAAGCCATTCATTTATTGTACATATAGTGCTTGAGTTTAGTGAAGAAAGAACCTTTCATGTCGATATGTTTTACAGCAAAAATAACAAAGCTATAGAAAACTCCTCCTTTTCACTTATTTATTAAAGAGCAAAAGGGAGTGGTGTGGTGGCCTAGACGTGGAGCTCTCGCCTCACAATCAAGGGGCTATCAGTTCAATCCTAGGTAGCTGACAATATTTCTCTCTCTGGGCACAAAGAGACAATATCTGCTGTGAGCTGCAAATAGGTGTCAGGAATGGCATCCGGCCAGTAAACACTTAGCTCTATTCAGTTGCCCTGACTCCACCCCGATGCAAGTGATTGAAGCAGTGGTGAAATCTAAAAATTTTTACTACCAGTTCTGTGGGCGTGGCTTGGTGGGCGTGATGTGGCTTGGTGGGTGTGGCAGAGGAAGGATACTGCCAAATCTCCATTCCCACCCCACTTCAGGGAAAGGATACTGCCAAATCCTCATTCCCACCCTACTCCAGGGGAAGGATACTGTTAAATCTCCATTCCCACCCCACTCTGGGGCCAGCCAGAGGTGATATTTGATGGTTCTCCAGAACCTGTCAGAACCTGTTGGATTTCACCCCTGAGTGGATCAGGACCTGTGTTCCCAGTCACCTCACTCTCTATGACAAGAGGAAGTTGGGGAAGGCTAATATTTAAAATCTGTCGATGGGTGTTTGGGAAATTAACAGAGGCCTGAACTCACATGTAGAACTGGTAGGTTTAACATTAACACAGGTTAAACCAAGACCAAACAAGCCATCCAATGGTTTAGCATAACATGGGGGAGAATTGTGGCATAAATATTCATCAAATCCACTCTCTCTGTTTGCTGAATCCTGTTGTGGGCTTGCCCATGCCAAAATAGGGATGACTTTATATATATATATTGCCTGAAAGGTGATGGGCCAACTGCAATATATATATAATATATATATATATATTAGGGATTAGGGATTGCCTGAAAGGTGATGGGCCAACTGCCTACTCTTGTCCGTCCCATTCTAGGAACCTGCGGGGTGGGATGCAGTATCATTGTAGGGCTAGATCACCGGGCGTCTCCTAAGGGAGGCGTGCTTCCCCTTTTTTGATCCAGTTGTGGCAATTTGCATGAAACGACCAGGGGAGGCGGGATCGCCCCGACTAAAAGTTTCCTCTCTTTCTCACCTAGCGGGAAGGTTTGGGCAGCCGCAACAGGCGGAGCTTCGATTGCTCTTATGACTTTCCCCGCTGCCTCTCTATCCATTGGGCTCCAGCTTCAGCTCACAGGCGCCTTAAGGCGAAAACTGACTGCACCCCCCCAAACAAACACACACACACACACTCCTCCAGCCTCCTTGTCCGATGAGGTCCTAGTCCCTTCCCTGTTAAGAGGGACCTGAATTGCAGGGCGGGAGAAGGGGCTCCACCGCGAAGCAGAAAGGCCGTCGCCGAGAAAGGGGAACGTGGAAGGCAAAGTCCGGCGCATCCAAGCAAGGCTATTCGCGGAACAGGGCTGGCCGCAGACGCACGGTAAGCGCCGCTGCGGGCGGAAACGGCGAGGATAGGGAATCCGTTCCCCAAAAGGGCGAGCCGGGCGTCCTTGCCTGCATTTTAAAAGCCGCCTGTCCCATCGACCCGGGAGGAATCTTTGCAACGTTTCCCGGGACTTTTCCAGCTCAGCCAATCGCTTGGGGCCCCCCAGACACTTCGCCTCGCCGAATCTGCGGCACCCAGATCGTTATCTCCGGGGGGGCCCCGACGCGACTTGTCTGGCGGCGGCGCATTTTCCGGTCAAAGCACGCGGTGGAAGGCGAGGCTGGATTTGACGAGTGAGATGCCTGCGTGGGTTTTGGGGCGGCTGGTTGATTCAGAAGTAAGTTGCCTGAACTTATCGAAGGCTTTCCTTGGCGTGGGCGTGCAGTGGGATCGAGGGCTTCATCGGCCTCTTCCCACTTTCCCCCTGCTTGCCCGAACGCCCAGTTTAAGGGACGCCGTGAACTCTGCGGCGCCTCCGACTTCTCAAAACTTAGGCGAGGAAAACTTTCCCGGCGCCTCCTTGGAAGCGAACTCAGCCGCCCAGGCGATTACCGATAGACTTCGGCTTCTTTTCTGTGTGCCAGGCATAGGATGTGCTTTCCTATTTGGCCACGTGTTTGTAAAATGCTCGAGTTTGGCGTGAAACACACCTGGTCTTGGGTGTGACTTTTCCCCCTTCTTGAGGTTCTTGGTTAACTATCTTAAAAGGGCCAGTCTATCCAAACGCCAACATCCCCCGCCTGTCGAAAGGTTCAAAACTTCTCTTCCCCTCCCAGTTAGAAATAATAGGCTCCCATAACCCCTCCCGCCTTGGTAAATTTACCGCAGCGCCATCCTCAGCGAACCTAAGGCGACCCTCCCATTTTAGAAAATAATTTTGGGGAAAAAACTAAGTCATTCTTTCAGGTATATACGCTTGCTCACCTCGACTGTCTTTTTCCTTGTGGGTGCATTGTTCATTTTCTTCCACTAAGTCCTTTAAGGTAACCTTAAGCAGTGAATTTAAAGAGAGAAGAGAGTAGAGTCTTTATTTAAAAAAAAAAAAGGGACATCAACCAAATAAAATTCAGCATATGTATGCCTCCCACTTTGTATAGTTAAAAGTAGTCTTGACCATTCCTTCCCACCTTTCTGAGATGAATTCTGTTTATACAAAAGGTAAAGATGGCCTTTTCTGTAAATCATTCTTGCCTATGGTTTAGACAGCTACTGTTTATTTTGAAGCAGAAAAGACATATGTTAGGGAATACAAAATCTGAGAATATCTACCAGTTGCACAGCCTGGCTAGTTCACACTGGGCCACAAGGCAGGAAGTGGGCTGAGAATTTATCATACTTTGTCTCTTGGCAGATGTTTTGTTTTTAGTGTTTCTTTGGATTGAAATGATGGGAAGAGGGAATTGGCATGCCAATTCTGAAGCAGTGTAGCTGAAAGGACTCGATCCAAGGTCTTTTCATAGGCGAGAGCTCTGATCCTCTGCCACACTCTGAAACGTTTCATTTGGGGGATTTACCATACAAGGAAGTGTGTGTGGAATTTTTCACCAACATTATCATGGTCTTTGGAGCAGGTATGATCCCTGGTGATGGAGTTCCTCTCTATTGGATCATATCCCATTCAGACAGCTTTAAATTTATGGTAGGATTTATTGGTGAAATTTTATATTCTGGACCAATCTGAAATAAAATTATGGTATCTAATTTATGTAAAACATGTATGAAGCATCTTACATCAATCAAAGTGATTCTGTGCAGATTATTTACATATCTTTTATATACACACACAACTAAGAAAAAATATTATATCCCTGGATGAAGATGTAAGAATTGTAGCTTTCATTAAAGAGGCAAAAACCTACTTGTTCAGAAAAGCTTGAACATGTATACACATAGGCTTAAATAAAAATATTTTTTCTAAAAACTTTCCCAAAGTAGTTTGCATAATTGTTAGGATTAAAGTTATCATGTGTCTAAACTTGTAAATCAACAGTACAAAAGCTGATGTTAAGTAGATGTATTACATAACAGTCATGCTTCTTTATAGATTAAATTCCATTAAAGTTAACATACTAAAGTAAGGATATTTTTACTATTAACTTCAATGAACTTGGACTCACCTGTGTATATTTAAATATAACTATTTATGTGAGTATTATATAACTATTTATGTGAGTATTAATATATTTATATATTTAGCATATACATATGTAAGTCTTTAAAAAAAAGTTTTAAAAATAAACATTCCATCTTCTCTTAAACAGTGTGCTGTCTGGGTACAAATATCTGTGCAATAACCATCAGAATTTACAACATCATTCACTATATTGATATTAATTCTCTAATCTTACAATTATAGTATATTAAACAATTGAACATAAATTTAGTTTTCCTTCTACGTAACTTCTATTAAGAACATAATAATCAATAATAATAATAATATTGTTTACATCTCTTAACATTTTCTACTCTTCTTCCTTCTATTTCCAACTTCCATTTTTATTCTCTAACCATTGATAAAATGATTCCCATATCATATAATATTCAGTTCTCCTTAATTGCCAAGAGTTAATCTGTTCATTTCTGCACATTCTAATATTTTCCTAATCACATTCTCATCAGCAGGGACCTCTTCACTTTTCCAATTTTGTGCAAAAAAGATTCTAGCTGCAGTTAATACATAAATAATTAAATATATGTTCTCTTTACTATGAGTTTCAGGTAAAATCCCCAACAAAAATATTTCTGGTTTTAAATCAGTGTGCTTTTTAATCATTTTTTCCAGCAATGTATGTATTTTTGTCCAATATTTTTTTGCTTCTACACATGTCCACCACATATGATAATAATATCCAGGTATCTGGTGGCACTTCCAACATGTAGCTGACTTACCTTTAAACATCTTTGCCAACCTTGCCAGTGCAAAGTGCCATCTATAAAACATCTTATACAATTTTCTTTATATGCAGTTGACATAGTTAATTTGTAATTCCTGTCTCACAGTTTCTGCCATTTGTCTAATTCTATTGTATGACCAATTTTTTTCGCTCCTGGTATCATTGTCTCCTTCAGTTGTTCGTCTTCCAGTTTTATGACCAATAAGTAACTGTACAATTTCTTTATCAATCTTTGTTCTGTTCCTGTTAATATCTTATCTAATATCTTTTGTTAATTCTTTATAGAAACCATATAATTTAGCATTTTTCTTATATCTAGAATGTATCTGCACTTGTGAAATACCATGTCATATTGATCCCTTGATCACTCTGTTCTTGTTTAGTTTTGAATTCTCCCTTTTCATTCAAAACATCTTTATATCTAACAATATTTTCAATGTTAATAACATTTGGGTGAATCAGTACTTCCATTGTTGGAAGCCAAACTGGTATCCTCAAATAATGTTGCCCTTTAATTTTATCCCATACTAATAATGTCTTTGAAAGTAAACATGTATCTTATTTTTCCCATACCACAAGAAAGCATGCCAACCCAGTTGCAAGTCATGTCCTTCCAGAGTCAATAATCTTGTATGCCTCAATACAATCCATTCTTTCATCCATGTTAATACTGCGGCCTGGTAATACAATTCCCAATTTGGTAATCCCAAACTGCCTCTATTTCTTGAATCCTGCAACATTTTAAAGCTAATTCTTGCTTTTTCCCTTTGCCAAATATATTTCAATATTAGTTTGTTAAGTTCCTCAAAGTATTTTCCCCCCCAATTTTATTGGAATTATTTGAAATAAATACAATAATCTCGGAAATGTATTCATTTTGATTGTAGCTATTCTTCCTATCAACGATAATTGCAAAGTTTTCCATTTTTCCAAATCTGTTTTAATTTGTTGCAACAATTTATAATAATCATCTTCCTTAATCGTTACACATCTTGCTGTCAGCTGAATCCCTAAGTATTTTATTTTTTTAGTAATCTGAATATCTTAATCTTAATATTCATTAACTCTTTTTTCTGTTTATCTGTAAGATTTTTCCTTAAGATCTTAATTTTCTCTTTATTTATTTTCAGACCTGCCACTTCACCATATTCTTCTATTTTTTTTTATTAATTTAGGCCCTGTTTCTTGTGGATCTTCCAAGATATAAACTAAATCGTCTGCAAAAGTCTGTAGTTTATACTTCTTTATTTCCATGCCTTTTATCTCTGTATCTTGCCTAATATTTCTATTTAATACTTCCAATGTCAATACAAATACATAGAGGAGACAAAGGGCATCCTTCTCTTGTGCCTTTCTTAATGATAACCTTTTCAGTCATATCACCATTTACCATCATCTTTGCAGTTTGTTTATAATATATTACCTTAATCATGTTAATCAATCTCTCCCCAAAATTCATATCTTTTAGTTGTGCTAGCATAAATTGCCAGTTCACATTATCAAATGCTTTCTGTGCATCTAGGAAGATCAACGCCATTTACTTCTCTAGTAAGGCTTTCTTTATTGTAATGCTGTATGTGAATTTTTCTGTAGGTAATTATCTCACAGAATGGAATTTTCTTCTGGCATGTCTGAAAAACATTTTTACATGCGATTTACATGTTTACAAACACCAAATTGTACATTTAAGTATTTTTTTGGGGGTGACCAATAAATAATGCCTTTTACTTTTGATATAATGTGCTTTAGCTAAAGCAATTGGCTAACCTAGGAAGCCAGGAATTCAGGTTCAACTCTACTTCTAGCTTGACAGTTTCGGTTGAAATGGTTGGATGGAAGTGCCAAGAGTGTACTGAAATTTCGTTGGCTGTGTTGCTGGCTGTGTTATAGTGACAAAGCATCCAGGTAGTGTTCTACCTATGACATGTCACTGATGGACTCGCCCCCATCCAGTTCTGAAGTTCCAACACTCCCATGGTCATATAATCATATTTCATGAGCTTACAGCCATTTGCATTTACAGCCATTTGCAGCATCACATGATTATGACTGTAATTTATGTTGCTTTTGCTGAAAACCGATATTTGCTTCCAGTTTTCATCAAAAATGCCCCACAGCAAACAATGAGTTTGCTTAAAAACTATGACATCATTTAATGACTGAATTCAATTAACAACCATGGTGATTTACTTGATGACCACTGAAAAAGCAGTAAAATTGGACAGATTCCATTACAGTTATAAGTCGAGGATTACCTGTATTCACATTAAGAATAGCAGCACCTAGCATATATATCTGTTGATGAGGCACAGCCATGTTCCTCTGATTTTCTTCCTATCAGCCATTTTTCAAGGAGCCCTAAGGGGACACTAAATACATTATTAGTATTTTTCTTCCAAAATTGTAATACAAGTTCATTTCAGGCAGATAAAAATATTGGAGGAAGCATTTTTGACACACAGAAGTAGCCTTTGAATTTGTTTAATGTTTGCTACAAATAGATAAAAAAGGCACAGTTCTTTCAATTTAAGAAAGAAAAATAGGTTTTCATGAGTGAAATAGTTTTAGTATCCCCATGCTTGCAGTTTAAAGCTATTTCTTTGCTTTAAATTAGGTCTTGTTTTCCATTCTTCCATAACTATTAATTGCTGGATAAATAAATACACATATTCAAACAAAATACAAAAAGCTATTCTGTCCCTGGCTATTCTGTAAAGATCCTTGGGATTTCACTGTTTCTTGATCCTTCTTTATAGAATCTGAGGCTGTCTCCATCTATTCATCCAAAACCACCTAACAAACCAGACCAAACATGCAGAAACTTGCTGACTTCATCTTAGAAATCAAAAGAAAGATGCTGTAGTTTGCTCCTGCTGAAATCACAAACTGCTTCTGTGCTGTATAGATAAACCAGCAGCATTGTTTGTTTTACTCTATGCACAAAAATGTTTTAGAAATATTTTTCTAAAATAAATAATTGGCTATGAGCATCAACCCTGAATGTCCAGTTTACATTGATAAATAGAAGCAAAGGCCAGCAATTTGACTGAGTAAATAATTACTTTGCAAAAAGTATTATGTTTGAGAAAGAGTTCTGCCCACCCATTTGCCTTGCTTGTATGTCTATGAATTTAACTTCGAAATTGCAGTATAAAGGTTTTATCTAATTCTGGTAAATTATAGGTGGGAGTAAAAATCCCGGTCTTTGACTTCCTTTTAATAATTTAAAAGGTTGACTAGTGGATTGATGTTCCTTACCTGGACTCAGGACAGGTAATGCTTCTTTATAGGTCATATAAAGGGTTATTCATGTTCTAAAATGAAGAAGGTTGAACATATCGAAACTTAATCTCAGGCAAACTGGAAGATAGACAGGAAAGTCAAATGGGTTGGAAGCATTTGAATAGTTCTGGAGAAAGGGGTTGTTTTTTAAAATTTTGAATACTAAATTCAGTTTAGATTTTTCTCATAGAATTTGTGCTGTCTGTTAAGGTAGATGGCACTGGTGGCTGCTGCTAAAAAGTGTTTTTGCCAGATTAATAAACTCGATGTCATCCTTTTATGGTTTGGCAATCTTTGTCTCACTTGCACATCCTCTGGTACATCAAGGTTTATTGAGCTATCTAAAAATAGAATGCAGCTGATTAAAAGTTGTGCCTGGACCATTCTGTAGCATTCCAGTCCTGTAATGGCTACCCTACCTGCCTGTTCTCTTCCAATCTTTTCAATCTTTGCTGATCTTTAAAACAGATGGCTACACCTACATGAATTTGTTCAGGAGGTGGGACTGTTGACTGTTTCTGAATCCATTTATACTTTGATTGGGAGAAAAGACGGAGTTCCCAGATCTGGAATGCTGTTTCTTGAAAGTACTTTTTGATGAACCCTAAAGGAGATTTGTTGTTATTAAGCTCACTCCTGCATAAACACTACATAGTCATCTTTTGTTTCCAAAATAAATAGTGATCCCATACTAATTGGTAATTTGATGTATATCTGTTGTTCCTTTAAAGACTACCAAAATTATAAATGTTTTATTAATCAAATTTATAATGAAATTTATATAGCCACCTATCTCACCAAATGTGAGATTATATTTTGTGTGTGTGTATGTATATGTATATATGAGATATAATAATTATAAAATATGTTGCATAACATTATTTTGGTTTGGGAAGACTTATATTCTTAAAATGTGGAATAAACGCATTTTAAATAAATAAATCAGTCCAGGACTAAGAAATAACTTCAGTTTTGCTGTAAGCAATCATGGGAAAAGAAATTGTGCTGCTTTTAAACATAAAAACTATTGTGGTGTTGTATTGATGTCTACTTTATAAAGGTGCCAAAAGTGTTTTCAGATAGACTTTTTAATGTTCAATATTAAGCAATACTAATTACAGCAGATTGATAGGGTATCTATATATTGCCACTATTTTACGAGTTGCAATTCCACATACTGGATAATATGAAGGTAAGATCTGGGTATCACAGAATAATTTTTCCCCAATGGTGTGCTGGTTCAGTTTTAGAATCTTCACAGTACTTTTTCTGTTCCTATCTCAAAACACTGCAGTGATTTCAAGCAGGTATATGAGAGTGCTACATACTTTTTAAATTGTTTTTGCAAAACACTGGAATTCAGAAATTTCAGACATCCAGTTTAGAAACCAGTTCAACACTTTTGTTTCCCAAAATGAACACTATTAAAGAAAAAAGTTACATCAGTATGCTTTTAGATTTTATTTATTATCCAATATATGTTGTTGTTAGTTGCGCAGTCGTATCCGACCCATCATGACTCTATGGACAATGTTCCTCCAGGCCTTCCTGTCCTCTACCATCCTCTGGAGTCCATTGAAGCTCACGCCTACTGCTTCAGTGACTCCAT
>JANHFK010002848.1:31489-57118 GCA_036250565.1 Sibynophis collaris | reverse complement strand
ATCTATCTATCTATCTATCTATCTATCTATCTATCTATCTATCTATCTATCTATCTATCTATCTATCTCTTTCTCTAATTAGAAATGGTAATATCCATGTTGCAACTCCTGTATTCTGTTGCTATTATTTTCAGATCCTCCTGGGAAACCTGAAGCTATCAGTGTAACTCGAAACTCAGTAACTTTGGTCTGGACAGAACCAAAATATGATGGTGGACACAAATTAATTGGCTACATAGTGGAGAAACGTGACCTACCTTCCAAAACCTGGATGAAAGCAAATCATGTCAATGTCCCTGAATGTGCATTTACAGTAACTGATCTTTATGAAGGCTCAAAATATGACTTCAGAATTAGAGCAAAGAATACTGCTGGAGCTATTAGCCCACCATCTGAACCTACAGGAGCCATTACATGCATGGATGAGTATGGTATGTGTTCCATATATATCTCTTATTATATATCTTATTCAATTAATTTTAAAGATGTTCTTGTCCTCCTCATTTCCTGAACTTTTTTGTTACAGAGGCACCAACTATTGTTATTGATCCAACTATCAAGGATGGCCTAACTGTGAAAGCAGGTGACACCATTGCAGTGTCTGCTATAAGTATTCGAGGCAAACCACTTCCAACTTCAGTCTGGTCAAAAGCAGGAAAAGACTTTAAGCCTTCAGAGACTGTTCATATTGAATCAACACCAACTTCTTCTGCCCTTTCTATCAAGTATGCAACCAGAAAAGATTCGGGTGAATATACAATCACTGCAACTAATCCTTTTGGCACTAAAGAAGAACATGTGCATGTGAAAGTCTTAGATGTACCAGGTCCCCCTGGACCAATTGAAGTCAGTAATGTCTCTGCTGAAAAAGCTACTCTCACGTGGACTCCTCCTACAGAAGATGGTGGATCCCCAATCAAGTCTTATGTGCTTGAAAAGAGAGAAACGAGCCGACTGCTATGGACTCAGGTTGCTGAAGACATCCAGTCTTGTAGACACGTTGTTTCTAAACTTATTCAAGGAAATGAATACCTATTCCGTGTCTCAGCTGTGAACCAGTATGGAAGAGGAGAACCGTCTCAATCAGAGCCAGTTAAAATGGTGGACAGATTTGGTAAGCAGAACTGGCCATTAAGTTATATAATATATTTACTGCAGTCTGTATAAAAATGTTAGTATTTTTCAACATCTTTTTTTTTTCTTTCCCTAGGCCCTCCTGGTCCTCCTGGCAAACCAGAAATATCAAATGTCACCAAAAATACTGTGACAGTGAGCTGGAAGAGGCCCATAGACGATGGTGGCAGCGAGATAACAGGTTACCATCTGGAAAGAAGAGAAAAGAAAGGTGTGAGATGGATTAGAGTTTCGAAGAAACCGGTGTCAGATCTTAGATACAAAGTAACTGGATTACTAGAAGGAAATGAATATGAATTCCGTGTCAGCGCAGAAAACAGAGCAGGAATTGGACCACCAAGTGATATTTCTCAACCAGTGCTAACTAAAGATGCTGCATGTTAGTATAATTCATGTACTTTGAAAAATTATTCCATCCTCACTGCATTAATAGCACGATTGCCTATAAAGTGTTTCTAATCTAAGCTTCTTTTTTTCCATTATTATAGATCCACCAGGACCTCCAGCAAATCCACGAGTAACTGATACGACAAAAACAAGTGCTAGCCTAGCATGGGGGAAACCTCATTATGATGGTGGACTTGATATTATTGGCTACATTGTGGAGCACCAAAAAGAAGGAGAAGAAACATGGGTGAAAGATACCACAGGAACCGCTCTAAGAATCACAGAATTTGTGGTTGCTAATCTCCACCCAGGAGCCAAATATAATTTCAGAATAAGTGCAATTAATGCTGTTGGCGTGGGTGAACCAGCAATAATTCCAAATATTGAAATCAGAGAACGTGAAGTGGCTCCTGATTTTGAATTAGATGCTGAACTGAGAAAAACCCTTGTGGTCAGAGCCGGATTGAGCATCAGGGTATTTGTTCCAATTAGAGGACGCCCAACTCCTGAAATTACATGGACCAAAGATGACATCCCACTTAAAGCACGGGCCAATATTGAAAATACAGATTCATTCACTCTCCTCATTATCACAGAATGTAATAGATATGATGCAGGAAAGTATCTGATGACCCTTGAAAATGCTGCTGGCAAAAAGACTGGCTTTGTCAATGTAAAAGTGCTGGATACACCAGGGCCACCAATAAATCTGAAGCCCCGAGACATTTCTAAAGATAGCATTACTCTCCAATGGGATATGCCTCTAATTGATGGAGGTTCACGTATAACAAATTATATAGTAGAAAAACGTGAATCAACGCGTAAGTCGTATTCAACTATCACAACCAAATGCTCCAAATGTTCCCTGAGGATTCCTGGCTTGGCTGAAGGCTGTGAATATTACTTCAGAGTATTTGCTGAAAATGAATTTGGAATTGGCGAACCTGCTGAAACTCCTGAACCTATAAGAGCATCAGAAGCGCCATCACCTCCAGACAGCCTTAATATTATGGATATCACAAGGAACTCAGTCAGCCTTGCTTGGCCAAAACCAGAACATGACGGCGGTAGCAAGATTACTGGCTACGTAATTGAAGCACAGAAAAAGGGTTCAACTCAGTGGACACACATCACTACGGTGAAAACATTAGAATGCGTGGTAAAGAATCTAACTGAAAATGAAGAATATACTTTCCAGGTTATGGCAGTTAACAGTGCTGGAAGAAGTGATCCAAGAGAAAGCAGGCCAGTTGTTGTTAAAGAACAAATGATGCTTCCTGAGTTTGATTTGCGTGGTATCTATCAGAAAACCATAATTGCTAGAGCTGGTGACAATATCAAAGTTGAGATTCCTGTTCTTGGTCGCCCCAGGCCAACTATTACCTGGAAAAAGGAAGATCAATTGCTCAAGCAAACACAAAGGATCAACTATGAAAATACGGCTACTGCAACCATTTTGAACATTAATGAATGCACGAGAAACGACCGTGGCAGATATCCAGTCTCCGCTAAAAACATTGTTGGTGAAGTTAGTGATGTTATAACTGTTCATGTGCATGATGTTCCTGGACCACCTACTGGACCAATTAGATTTGAAGAAGTTTCATCTGATTTTGTCACCTTTTCATGGGAACCTCCACTAAATGATGGAGGGGTTCCAATTAGCAACTATGTTGTAGAAATGCGCAAAACTGACAGTACCTCCTGGGCTGAGTTAGCAACCACTGTTATACGTACCACCTACAAAGCAGCTCACCTGACTACTGGAACTGAGTATCAATTCCGTGTTAAAGCTCAGAACAGATACGGCTCAGGTCCGGCTATCAGTTCAGAGAATGTAATTGCTAGCTATCCTTTTAAAGTTCCTGGACCTCCAGGCACTCCTCAAGTCATTGCAGCCACAAAAGATTCAATCAGCATTAGCTGGCATGAACCCCTTACAGATGGTGGCAGTCCAATTCTGGGATATCACATTGAAAGAAAAGAGCGGAATAGCATTCTTTGGCAGACTGTCAGCAAAGCCTTAATATCGGGCAACACCTTCAAATCAAGTGGGTTGATGGATGGCATTGCCTATGAATTCAGAGTCATTGCAGAAAACCTGGCAGGTAAAAGTAAACCAAGCAAGCCATCTGAGCCAACCCTTGCTCTTGATCCCATTGATCCTCCTGGAAAGCCAATTCCTCTAAACATCACAAGACATGCAGTAGCGCTAAAATGGACAAAACCTGAATATAATGGAGGCTTTAAGATAACTGGCTACACGGTTGAAAAAAGAGATTTTCCAAACGGCCGATGGCTAAAAGCAAACTTTAGCAATATATTAGAAACTGAATTCACTGTGAGTGGGCTTACTGAAGATGCTGCCTATGAATTCCGTATCATCGCTAGAAATGCTGCCGGTGCCGTTAGCCAGCCTTCTGAGCCATCAGATGCAATAACATGCAGAGATGAAATCGAGGCACCAAGAATAATGGTTGATGCTAAATATAAAGACACTCTAGTAGTAAAAGCAGGTGACATTTTCAAACTTGAAGCAGATGTTGCAGGCCGACCTCCACCAACTCTAGCATGGACAAAACAAGACAAGGAACTTGAGGATACAGCAAAATTGGAAATTAAAATAGCAGATTTCTCCACAGTTCTTACCAATAAGGACTCCGCAAGACGGGATGGTGGGGCATATATGCTTACTGCATCTAATCCAGGCGGCTTTGCGAAGCACATTTTCAATGTCAAAGTTCTAGACAGACCTGGTCCCCCACAGGGACCTTTGTCGGTGTCTGATGTTACCATAGAGAAATGTGTCCTGTCATGGCTCCCACCTTTAGATGATGGAGGTGCCAGTATTGACCACTATGTTGTTGAAAAACGTGAAACAAGTAGATTGGCGTGGACGTCTGTAGCCACAGAAGTTCCTGTAACAAAACTGAAGGTCACAAAGCTATTGAAAGGCAATGAATATGTGTTCCGAGTAATGGCTGTTAATAAATACGGCGTTGGTGAAGCTCTAGAATCAGAGCCTGTCCTAGCAGTGAATCCTTACGTAATACCCGACCCTCCCAAGACACCTGAAGTTACAGCTATTACCAAAGATTCTATGATTGTATGCTGGGGACAGCCCGACTCAGATGGAGGGAGTCCTATAACCAATTACATTGTAGAACGTCGTGACAGAGCTGGATTACGCTGGGTGAAATGTAATAAGCGGATTGTGACAGATTTGCGTTACAAAGTTTCTGGACTCACAGAAGGACATGAGTATGAATACCGAATAAAGGCTGAAAATGCTGCTGGTGTAAGTGAGCCAAGTCCTAGTAGTCCATTCTACAAAGCTTGTGACACTCTTTTCAAACCTGGTCCACCTGGTAATCCCCGTGTCTTAGATACAAGCAAGTCATCAATTACAATTGCTTGGAATAAACCCTTATATGATGGTGGCTCAGAAATTACCGGCTACATGGTTGAAACAGCATTACCTGATGAAGATGAATGGAAAATTGTAACACCAGCAACAGGACTCAAGGCCACATCTTTTACCATCACTAATCTAAAAGAAAACCAAGAGTATAAAATCAGAATTTTTGCCATGAATTCTGAAGGCATTGGTGAGCCTGCTCTTGTTCCTGGGACACCAAAAGCTGAAGAACGAATGCTTCCCCCTGAAATTGAACTGGATGCAGAGCTGCGTAAAGTTGTGACTCTTCGAGCTTGTTGTACTTTGAGACTTTTTGTTCCGATTAAAGGAAGACCAGCACCTGAAGTTAAATGGTCACGAGAACATGGAGAATCTTTAGACAAAGCCACAATTGAATCCACAAGTTCTTACACTTTACTTATTGTTGCAAATGTGAATAGATTTGACAGTGGCAAATATATATTGACTATAGAAAACAGTTCAGGTAGCAAATCAGCATTTGTAATTGTAAGAGTCCTTGATACACCCGGTGCCCCACAGAATCTGAAAATAAAAGAGATCACCATGTCATCTGTCACGCTCACCTGGGAACCTCCCCTCATAGATGGCGGCTCTAAAATTAAGAATTATATTGTAGAAAAGCGTGAAGCAACAAGAAAGGCGTACTCCACTGTTATAGCCAATTGCCACAAGACCACCTGGAAAGTGGACATGCTACAAGAAGGTTGCAGCTATTATTTCAGAGTGCTAGCTGAAAATGAATATGGAATAGGTCTTCCTGTTGAAACATCGGAATCAGTTAAAGTGTCTGAGAGGCCTCTACCTCCAGGAAAAATAACTTTATTAGATGTGACAAGAAACAGTGTGTCTTTGAGTTGGGAAAAACCTGAGCATGATGGAGGAAGCAGAATTTTGGGCTACATTGTAGAAATGCAAAGCAAAGGCAGTGACAGGTGGGCCACTTGTGCCACTGTTAAAGTTACTGAAGCTACTATTAAAGGATTGATCCAAGGGGAAGAATATTCCTTCCGTGTTTCAGCACAAAATGAAAAAGGAATCAGTGATCCTCGGCAACTCAGTGTACCTGTCATTGCAAAAGATCTTGTGATACCTCCAGCATTCAAACTCTTGTTTACCACTTTCAGTGTACTAGCAGGTGAAGACTTAAAGGTTGATGTTCCTTTTGTTGGTCGACCCAAGCCAACTGTAACATGGCTTAAGGATAATGTGCCACTAAGGCAAACTACTAGAGTAAATGAAGAAAATACAGAAAACAACACAGTGCTAACAATAAAGGAAGCATGTAAAGAAGATGTCGGACAATATTTGGTAAAACTTACAAATTCTGCAGGAGAAGCAACTGAAATTCTTAGTATTATTGTCCTTGATAAACCAGGCCCACCCACTGGACCGGTGAAGATGGATGAAATAACTGCAGATAGTATTATCATTTCTTGGGAGCCACCCAAATATGATGGCGGCAGTTCCATCAACAATTACATTGTAGAAAAACGTGATACATCTACTACTGCTTGGCAGATTGTTTCGGCAACTGTTGCACGAACAACTCTAAAAGTGAGTAGATTAAAAACTGGAACCGAATATCAATTCAGAATTGCTGCTGAAAACAGATATGGAAAGAGTACATATCTCACATCAGAGCCTGTGGTTGCCCAATATCCTTACAAACTACCTGGCCCACCTGGAACCCCATTCGTACCTGAAGTCTCCAGAGA
The DNA here is from genome assembly GCA_036250565.1 of Sibynophis collaris. Classification (NCBI taxonomy): domain Eukaryota; kingdom Metazoa; phylum Chordata; class Lepidosauria; order Squamata; family Sibynophiidae; genus Sibynophis; species Sibynophis collaris. The sequence continues at coordinate 50,443 of JANHFK010002848.1, read as the reverse complement.
TACTATGATGGTACATTGGAATGAGCCAGTCAGTGATGGTGGGAGCCGAATTATTGGCTATCATTTGGAGCGCAAAGAAAGAAACAGCATACTATGGGTTAAGTTGAACAAAACAGCAATTCCTGACACTAAATTTAAAACAACTGGACTTGAAGAGGGACTTGAATATGAATTCAGAGTTTATGCAGAAAATATTGTTGGTATTGGAAAGGCAAGTAAATGTTCAGAATGTTACACAGCTCATGATCCTTGTGATCCTCCCAGCCGTCCAGAACCGATAATTGTCACAAGAAATTCTGTTACTCTTCAGTGGAAGAAACCAGTGTATGATGGTGGAAGTAAGATCACAGGCTACATTGTTGAAAAGAAAGAATTACCGGAAGGCCGCTGGATGAAAGCAAGTTTTACTAATGTAATTGAGACTCAATTTGCAGTAACTGGCCTGGTTGAGAATCAAAGGTATGAGTTCCGTGTGATTGCACGTAATGCAGCAGGTATTTTCAGTGAGCCCTCTGAAAGTTCAGGGGCTATCACAGTGAGAGATGAAGTAGAACCACCTCGCATAAGTATGGATCCCAAATTTAAAGAAACACTGACAGTGCATGCTACTGAAACATTTAAGATTGACGCTGATGTTTATGGCAAACCACTGCCTTCTATTCAGTGGCTGAAAGGTGACAAGGAACTAACAAACACAGCACGTTTGGATATAAAAAGTACTGACTTTGCCACAAGCCTAAGCGTGAAGGAAGCTGTTCGTATTGACAGTGGACATTATATATTGTTGGTGAAGAATGTTGCAGGTGAAAAAACTGCTTCTGTTCATGTCAAAGTCCTTGACAGACCTGGGCCACCTGAAGGGCCTGTTGTTATAACAGGGACAACTGCTGAAAAATGTATGCTATCATGGAAGCCCCCACTGCAGGATGGAGGCAGTGACATTTCACATTATGTTGTTGAAAGAAGAGAAACAAGTCGCTTAGTTTGGACTTTAGTTGATGCCAACGTGCAAACTCTTAGTTGCAAAGTTACTAAACTCTTGGAAGGCAATGAATATATCTTCCGTATCATGGCTGTCAATAAATATGGGGTTGGCGAACCTCTTGAATCTGAGCCTGTACTTGCAAAAAATCCTTTTGTGGTACCACTTCCACCAAAGGCTCCAGAGGTTTCAGCTGTTACCAAGGATTCTATGATTGTTGTATGGGATAGACCAGTTTCTGATGGAGGCAGTGAAATTTTGGGTTATGTGCTTGAAAAACGTGACAAAGAAGGCATTCGGTGGACAAGATGTAACAAGCGTTTGATCAGTGAACTTCGATATCGAGTCACAGGACTTCTGGAAAATCATGACTATGAATATAGAGTCTCCGCTGAAAATGCAGCTGGTCTCAGTGAGCCCAGTCCACCTTCTATCTACTATAAAGCTTGTGACCCTATATATAAACCAGGTCCACCAAATAACCCCAAAGCAATAGATGTTACAAGGTCTTCAGTTTTCCTTTCTTGGGGTAAACCAATCTATGACGGTGGCTCTGAAATTCAAGGATACATTGTTGAAGCATGTGATGTAAGTGTTGGTGACTGGGCTATTTGTACACCACCAACTGGAATTAAGAAAACAAATATGGAAGTAGAAAAATTGTTAGAAAAACATGAATACAAATTCCGAATTTGTGCCGTTAATAAAGCAGGAGTAGGAGAGCATGCTGATGTTCCTGGAACCATCCTTGTTGAAGAAAAATTGGAAGCTCCAGATCTTGACCTTGACTTAGAACTGAGAAAAGTGATCAATGTAAGAGCTGGTGGTTCATTAAGATTATTTGTTCCTATCAGAGGCCGCCCAACACCTGAAGTAAAATGGAGTAAAGTAGATGGTGATATCAGAGAAGCAGCTATTATTGACAGTACCAGCAGCTTCACCTCGCTTGTTCTTGATAATATGAATAGATTTGACTCTGGAAAATACACTCTTACTTTAGAAAACAGTAGTGGAACAAAATCTGCCTTTGTCAGTGTAAGAGTCTTGGATACTCCAGGTCCTCCTGTTAACCTGAAAATCAAGGAAATTACCAAAGACTCTGTTACAATTTCATGGGAGCCTCCAGTGGTAGATGGTGGCGCTAAAGTTAAAAATTATATTATTGAAAAGCGTGAAGCCACAAGAAAATCCTATGCAGCTGTTGTAACAAACTGCCATAAAACATCCTGGAAAATTGATCAGCTCCAAGAGGGTTGTTATTATTACTTCAGAGTTTCTGGAGAGAACGAATTTGGAATTGGCCTGCCTGCTGAAACAAGTGACCCAGTTAAGGTGGCTGAAGTTCCTCAACCTCCAGGAAAAATAACAGTGGATGATGTTACGAGAAACAGTGTTTCATTGAGCTGGGCAAAACCTGAACACGATGGTGGAAGTAAAATCTTACAGTACATTGTAGAAATGCAAGTGAAGGGTAGTGATAAATGGTCAGAGTGCACACGTGTTAAAGTTCTTGAAGCAGTTATTACTAATCTAACCCAAGGACAAGATTATCTCTTCAGAGTAATGGCTGTAAATGAAAAGGGCAAGAGTGATCCACGATCGCTTGCAGTACCAATAACCGCTAAAGATCTTGTTATTGAACCAGATGTCAGACCAGCGTTCCACAGTTACAGTATACAAGTAGGACATGATCTAAAGATCGAAATACCAGTATTTGGTCGACCTAAGCCTACTGTTTCTTGGACCAAAGATGGCATTCCATTAAAACAGACAACCAGAGTAAATGTAATTGATTCACCTAACCTTACAGTTCTAAATATTAAAGAAACAAATAAAGAGGACAATGGAATATATGAAATTGCAGTTGCTAATGTGGTTGGACAAAAATCTGCATCTATTGAAGTGATAACACTTGATAAACCAGATCCTCCTAAAGGCCCAGTTAAATTTGAAGATATTAGTGCTGCAAGTGTCACAATATCATGGAATCCTCCAGTATATACAGGTGGTTGCCAAGTTACTAATTATATTGTTCATAAGAGAGATACAACCACGACTTCATGGGAAGTAGTTTCAGCTACTGTTGCACGAACTACTCTGAAGGTGACTAAGCTGAAAACTGGCTCAGAATATCAATTTAGAATTTTTGCAGAGAATAGATATGGGCAGAGCTTTGCCCTGGAATCAGAACCAGTTGTTGCTCAATATCCCTACAAAGAACCAGGCCCCCCTGGAACACCATTTGTGACAATAGCTACAAAAGACTCTATGATTGTGCAATGGCATGAACCAATTAATGACGGTGGAAGTAGAATTCTAGGTTATCATCTTGAACGAAAGGAAAGAAACAGCATTCTGTGGACAAAAGTGAACAAAACTATTATTCAAGATACACATTATAAAACATCTAATCTTGAAGAAAACATTGAATATGAATTTAGAGTTTCTGCAGAAAATATTGTTGGCATAGGCAAAGCAAGCAAAGTTTCAGAATGCTATATAGCACGTGATGCCTGTGACCCACCGGGTTGTCCTGAAGCTATTGTTGTTACAAGAAGTGCCATCACTCTGCAGTGGACCAAGCCAGAATATGATGGTGGCAGCAAAATAACAGGCTATGTAGTAGAAAAACGAGACTTACCTGATGGTCGCTGGATGAAAGCAAGCTTCACCAATATCACTGAAACTCAGTTTACTGTGTCAGGTCTTACTGAAGACCAACGATATGAATTTAGAGTAATTGCAAGGAATGCTGCCGGAGCAGTAAGCAAACCTTCTGACAGCACAGGACCTATAACAGCAAAAGATGAAGTTGAACTTCCGAGAATTTCCATGGATCCAAAATACAAAGATGCAATTGTTGTAAATGCTGGTGAAACTTTCAAACTTGAAGGTGATGTACATGGAAAACCAATTCCTACTATTATGTGGCTCAAAGGAGATAAAGTCCTTGAAGATACTGCTCGATATGAAATAAGGAATACAGACTTCAAAGCTCTGATCACTGTGAAAGACGCTATACGTGTTGATGGTGGGCAGTTTATTTTGCAGGCAACCAATGTTGCAGGAACAAAATCAGTACCTGTAACAGTAAAAGTACTAGATAGGCCAGGGCCTCCAGAGAGTATTCAGATTTCTGGAGTTACTTCTGAAAAATGTTCCTTAGCATGGGCTCCACCAATCCATGATGGTGGCAGTGATATTTCCCACTACATCATTGAAAAGAGAGAAACTAGTCGTCTTGCTTGGACAGTTGTTGCATCTGATGCTGTAGCCACAATGCTAAAGGTAACAAAACTTCTGGAAGGCAACGAGTATATTTTCCGCATAATGGCAGTTAATAAATATGGAGTTGGTGAGCCTTTGGAATCTGCACCAGTACTTATGAAAAACCCATTTGTTGTTCCTGGTCCACCAACATACCTTGAAGTTACCAATGTTACAAAGGATTCTATGACAGTCTCCTGGCATCGTCCAGATAGTGATGGTGGCAGTGAAATCATTGGCTACATTGTAGAAAAAAGAGATAGAACTGGTATTAGATGGGTGAAATGTAATAAACGTCGAATTACAGATTTACGATTAAGAGTCACAGGACTAAATGAAGATCATGAATATGAATTTAGAGTATCTGCTGAGAATATAGCTGGAATTGGTGAACCAAGTCAAGTTACTCCCTACTGGAAAGCATGTGATCCTATGTTCAAGCCTGGTCCACCTACTAATGCACATGTTGTCGATACAACCAAGAATTCAATCACAGCTGCATGGGGTAAACCCATTTATGATGGTGGCTGCAATATCCTGGGATATATTGTAGAAATCTGCAAAGCTGATGAAGAAGAATGGGCAATGGTTACTCCACAGACTGGTCTGAGAGTTAATCGTTTTGAGATTAAAAAACTCATAGAACATCAAGAATACAAGGTAAGGGTGTGTGCTCTCAACAAAATTGGAGTAGGTGAGCCTGCAGCAATTCCTGGTACAATTAAACCAGAAGATAAACTTGAAGCTCCTGAACTTGATATAGACTCAGAATTAAGGAAGGGGATTGTCGTCAGAGCTGGTAGCTCTGTCAGGATCAATATACCATTTAAAGGACGCCCCACTCCTGAAATCACGTGGTCTCGGGAAGAAGGAGAATTTACAGATAAAGTTCAAATTGAAAAAGGAATAAATTACACACAGCTATCAATTGATTTCTGCGATAGAAATGATGCTGGGAAGTATATACTTAAACTGGAGAATAGCAGTGGTTCTAAGTCTGCATTTGTTACAGTTAAAGTACTTGACACACCAGGACCACCACAAAACTTAGTAGTCAAAGAAATAAGGAAAGACTGTGCTGTATTGACATGGGAGCCTCCGGCTAATGATGGTGGGGCAAAGATAAAGAACTATGTCATCGATAAACGTGAGTCAACCAGAAAAGCATATGCAAATGTGAGTGCCAAGTGCAGCAAAACAAGCTTTAGAGTTGAAAACCTTACAGAAGGAAGCATTTATTATTTCAGAGTTATGGCTGAAAATGAATTTGGAATTGGTAGTCCAGCTGAAACTGCCGATGCCTCAAAAGCATCAGAGCCACCTCTACCCCCTGGAAAAGTGACACTCACTGATGTGACACAGAGAAGTGCCTCATTTATGTGGGAGAAGCCTGAGCATGATGGAGGCAGCAGAATTTTGGGCTACATTGTTGAAATGCAGCCAAAAGGATCTGATAAATGGACTGTTGTTACTGAAACCAAAGTCTGCAATGTAGTTGTGTCTGGTTTAATTTCTGGACAGGAATATCACTTCCGTGTCATGGCATACAATGAAAAAGGCAAAAGTGATCCTAAGCCACTGGCAGTTCCTGTGATTGCCAGAGATCAGACAATTCAACCCAGTTTCAAATTGATGTTCAATACATATACTGTACAAGCTGGAGAAGATCTTAAAGTAGAAATTCCCTTTATAGCTCGACCAAAGCCTACTATCACTTGGGAGAAAGATGGCCAGCCTCTGAAACAGACAACCAGATTACATGTTGAAGATACAGCAACTTCGACTACATTGTTTCTTAAAGAAAGCAACAAGGATGATTTTGGAAAATATACTGTCACAGCAACCAACACCGCAGGCACAGCAACAGAGCATCTTAGTATAATTGTGCTAGAAAAGCCTGGCCCACCCCAAGGACCTGTCCGTTTTGATGAAGTTAGTTCAAACTTCGTAGTCTTCTCATGGGAACCTCCAGCATATACAGGGGGCTGTCAGATATCCAACTACATTGTCGAGAAACGTGACACTACAACCACTGTTTGGCAAATGGTATCAGCAATGGTTGCAAGGACAACTATTAAAGTAACAAAACTTAAAACAGGAACTGAATACCAGTTTAGAATTAGTGCTGAAAATCGATATGGAAAGAGCACTGCGCTAGATTCTAAGCCAGTTCTTGTACAATATCCATACAAAGTGCCAGGGCCACCAGGAACCCCCTATGTCAGTACAGCCACTAAAGACTACATGATAGTACAATGGCATGAACCAGTTAACGATGGAGGAAGCAAAGTTCTTGGATATCATCTAGAACGTAAAGATAAAAACAGCATCCTTTGGACAAAGATACATAAGACCCTCATCCACGACACAAAGTATAAAACAGAAGGTCTTGAAGAAGGTCTTGAATACGAATTCAGAGTTTCCGCTGAAAACATCGTTGGAGTAGGCAAGGTTAGCAAATGTTCTGAACTGTATGTTGCTCGGGATGCTTGTGATCCACCAGGCCGTCCAGATGCCATTGTTATCACTAGAAATTACGTGACACTAAAATGGAAAAAACCTGAATATGACGGTGGTAGCAGAATAACTGGATATACTGTGGAAAAGAAAGAACTACCTGAAGGCCGTTGGATGAAGGCCAGTTTTACAAATGTAATTGAAACTGAGTTTACAGTAAGTGGTCTTGTAGAAGACCAAAGATATGAATTCAGAGTAATTGCAAGAAATGCAGCTGGTAGCTTAAGTGAACCCTCTGAAAGCACTGGGCCAATTATCGCTAGAGATGCAATAGAAGCACCAAGAGCTTCATTGGATCCTAAGTACAAAGATCTCATTGTTGTTCGTGCAGGAGAAACATTTGCCCTTGAGGCTGACATCCACGGAAAACCTATTCCTGATGTTAAGTGGTCAAAAGATGGAAAAGAATTTGAAGAAGCAACTGCGAGAATGGAAATTAAGACTACAATTGAAAGAACAACTCTCACAGTCAAAGATTGTGTCAGATTAGATGGAGGCCATTACACACTTACACTGACTAATGTTGGTGGCACAAAATCAATACCAATCACTGTAAAAGTGCTTGACAGACCTGGACCCCCAGAAGGCCCTTTGAAAGTTACAGGTGTGACAGCAGAAAAATGTTACCTTGCATGGGGACCACCTTTACAAGATGGAGGTGCTAACATTTCGCATTACATTATAGAAAAAAGAGAGACAAGCCGGCTTTCATGGACCCAAGTATCATCTGATGTTCAAGCTCTGAATCACAAAGTAACCAAACTTCTTTCAGGCAACGAATACATTTTCCGTGTAATGGCTGTTAATAAATATGGAATTGGCGACCCTCTAGAATCAGAACCTGTGTTGGCATGCAATCCATATAAGCCTCCAGGTCCTCCTTCAACACCTGAAGCTTCTGCAATCACAAAAGATTCTATGATTGTAACCTGGTGCCGCCCAACTGACAATGGTGGAGCTGAAATTGAAGGTTATATACTAGAAAAGCGAGACAAAGATGGCATTCGATGGACCAAATGCAATAAAAAGAGACTGACAGACTTAAGATTGAGAGTAACTGGACTGACAGATGGTCATTTCTATGAATTTAGAGTTTCTGCCGAAAATGCTGCTGGTGTTGGTGAGCCTAGTGAACCATCAATTTTCTACCGTGCCTGTGAGGCAATATATCCACCAGGCCCGCCAAACAATCCAAAGGTAACAGATACCTCCAGATCATCTGTGTCCCTTGCATGGGGCAAACCTACTTATGATGGTGGTGCTCCTATTAAAGGATATATTGTAGAATTTAAAGAAGCTACTGCTGATGAATGGACAACTTGTACACCCCCGTCAGGGTTACAAGGAAGGCAATTCACAGTAACAAAACTTAAAGAAAATAGCGAGTATAATTTCCGCATCTGTGCGATGAATTCTGAAGGAGTTGGAGAACCAGCAACTATCCCTGGTAGTGTTGTTGCAGCTGAAAAAATGGAACCTCCGGAAATAGAACTTGATGCAGATCTCAGAAAAGTTGTCACAGTGCGTGCTAGTGGCACATTGCGCTTGTTTGTCACAATTAAAGGAAGGCCAGAGCCAGAAGTGAAATGGGAAAAAGCAGAAGGCACCATGAGTGACAGAGCTCAGATTGAAGTAACCAGTTCTTATACAATGTTAGTAATTGACAATGTAAACAGATTTGACAGTGGAAAATATAACCTGACTTTGGAAAACAACAGTGGCAAGAAATCAGCATTTGTTAATGTGAGAGTACTTGATTCACCAAGTGCACCTGTAAATCTGACCGTCAGAGAAGTAAAGAAAGATTTAGTGACATTAGCTTGGGAGCCTCCTCTTATTGATGGTGGTGCTAAAATCACAAACTACATAATTGAAAAACGTGAAACAACCAGAAAAGCGTATGCCACTATCACAACTAATTGCAACAAAAATGTCTTCAGAATCGAACAGCTACAGGAAGGATGCAGCTACTACTTCCGGGTCTTAGCTGCAAATGAATATGGAGTTGGTTTGCCAGCAGAAACATCTGAACCAGTTAAGGTTTCTGAACCACCCTATCCACCTGGAAAAGTAACTCTTGTTGATGTTACTCGTCACAGTGCTACTATTAAATGGGAGAAACCAGAGAGTGATGGTGGCAGTAAAATAACTGGTTACGTAGTAGAAATGCAAACTAAAGGAAGTGAAAAATGGAGCGCCTGTACCCAAGTTAAAACGTTAGAAACAACAATATCTGGATTAAGTATGGGAGAAGAATATACTTTCCGTGTCTGCGCTGTAAATGAAAAAGGGAAGAGTGATCCAAGACAACTTGGAGTCCCAGTAGTTGCAAAGGACATTGAAATCCAGCCTTCAGTTGAGCTCCTTTTCAATACATTCAGTGTTAAAGCTGGTGAAGATCTTAAGATTGATGTACCCATTAGAGGAAGGCCAGTACCATCTGCCAACTGGAAAAAGGATGGCATGCCTTTAAGAGAGACAACAAGAGTGAATGTCCACACTTCAAAAACATCCACATTGCTAATCATCAAAGAAGCTTCAAGAGAAGATGTAGGAAAGTATGAATTAAATGTTACAAGCAGTGCTGGCTCTACAACAGCTATCATCCATGTAATTGTTCTTGATAGACCAGGACCTCCAACCTCATTACGTATTGATAATGTCAGTGCGGATAACATATCCATATCATGGGAACCCCCTGAATATGATGGTGGCTGTCAAATTAATAATTACATTGTAGAGAAAAGAGAAACTACAACAACAACATGGAGCATTGTATCTGCAGCAGTTGCACGAACTTCAATTAAAATACTTCGCTTAACCACTGGTTCAGAATATCAATTCCGTGTTTCTGCAGAAAATCGCTATGGCAAGAGCACTTACACTGAAACTGCCCCTGTTGTGGCAGAGTATCCATTTAGTCTACCTGGCCCACCTAGTACTCCTCGAGTTGTCCATGCAACGAAAACCTTCATGGTTGTAAGCTGGCAGGAACCAGTTAATGATGGAGGTAGCAAAGTACTCGGTTATCATCTTGAACGTAAAGAACGAAGCAGCATCCTTTGGACTAAAGTGAATAAAATCCTTCTAAGTGATACTCAGATGAAGGTCACAGGTCTTGATGAAGGCCTGATGTATGAATATCGTGTGTATGCTGAAAACATTGTAGGAATTGGCAAATGTAGCAAATCATGTGAACCAGTGGCAGCAAGGGATCCATGTGATCCACCTGGCCAACCTGAAGTGACCAATATTACAAGGACATGTGTCTCACTATCATGGACCAAGCCAGAATATGATGGCGGTGCTAAGATTACAGGCTACATTGTTGAGCGGAAAGAGCTCCCAGATGGTCGGTGGCTGAAGTGTAGTTTCACCAATGTACAGGAAACTTTCTTTGATGTGACCGGGCTTACTGAAGACCAGCGCTATGAATTCCGTGTTATTGCCAGGAATGCTGCTGACCAATTTAGTGAACCATCTGACTCCACTGGGCCAGTTACTGTAAAGGATGACATAGAAGCTCCAAGAATTTTGATGGATGCCAAATTCAGAGAGATTGTTATTAAAGCTGGAGAGATTCTGAAAATCAATGCTGACGTTGCAGGACGACCCTTGCCAATAATTTCATGGACAAAGGATGGCAAAGATATTGAAGAAAAGGCAAGAGTTGAAATTGTCTCCACAGATCATGCTACAGCAATCACTGTTAAAGACTGCATTCGACGGGATTCGGGGCAGTATGTATTAACATTACAAAATGTTGCTGGAACAAGATCATTAGCAGTTAACTGCAAAGTACTTGACAGACCAGGTCCACCAGCAGCCCCACTAGAAATTAAAGGCCTGACTGCTGAGAAATGTTATCTGTCATGGGGACCACCTCAAGAAAATGGAGGGGCGGAAATTGACTATTATATTGTGGAAAAACGTGAGACCAGTAGGCTTGCGTGGACTCTTTGTGAAGCAGAACTTCCAACAACTTCCTGCAAAGTGATGAAACTACTTAGAGGAAATGAATATATTTTCAGAGTGATGGGTGTAAATAAATATGGTGTTGGTGAGCCCTTAGAAAGTGAGGCTGTCAAGGCCCTGGATCCTTTTACTGTTCCAAACCCCCCTAAATCTTTAGAGGTTACCAATGTGACAAAGGAATCCATGACTCTTTGCTGGGCAAGACCTGACAGTGATGGAGGAAATGAAATTTCTGGATACGTGATTGAAAGGCGTGAGAAAAACAGTTTACGGTGGATACGTATAAATAAAAAACCAGTTTATGATCTCAGAATAAAATCTACAGGCCTTCGGGAAGGATGTGAATATGAATATAGAGTATATGCAGAAAATGCCGCAGGCCTTAGTCTTCCTAGTGATCCTTCACCACTAATAAAAGCAGAAGATCCAGTTTTCCTACCATCACCACCATCTCGGCCCAAGATAATGGACCATACAAGATCTCATATAACAATTGGATGGACAAAACCATTGTTTGATGGGGGAGGTCCTATTATTGGATACACTGTTGAATACAAGCTAACTAGTGAAACTGATTGGTCAACTGCTATTCAAAGCTTAAGAGGAACAGAATACACTGTAATGAGTCTTACATCAGGAGCAGAATATGTTTTCAGAGTAAGGTCTGTGAATAAAATTGGCGCTAGTGATCCAAGTGATGCCTCAGAACCTCAAGTAGCAAAGGAAAGAGAAGAAGAACCTGTTTTTGATATTGATAATGAAATGAGAAAGACGTTAGTTGTGAAAGCAGGCGAATCATTTACAATGACTGTGCCTTTCAGAGGAAAACCTATCCCTAACGTGCTATGGAGTAAGCCAGATACTGATCTCCGCACACAAGCAAATATTGACTCCTCAGATAACCGCACCTCACTTACTGTTGAAAAGGCAACACGAAACGATTCTGGAAAGTACACGCTGACATTACAAAATGTTGTAAACACAGCTAGTTTGACATTAATTGTTAAAGTTCTTGATACACCAGGACCTCCATCTAATATCATTGTAAAAGATGTCACAAAAGAGTCTGCTGTGTTATCTTGGGAAGCTCCAGAGAATGATGGAGGGGCTCCTGTGAAGAATTACCACATTGAAAAACGAGAAGCAAGCAAGAAAGCTTGGGTCACTGTAACCAACAATTGCCATCGTCTTTCCTACAAAGTTACCAATCTACAAGAAGGCGGAATGTATTACTTCAGAGTCTCTGGAGAAAATGAATTTGGTGTTGGTGTTCCCATCGAAACCAAAGATGGAGTTAAAATAACGGGTGAGTAATATTTTTTAAAATATATTTTATGTGCTTCACTTATGATTTATTGAAGTAAATTTTAGCAGGACTTACATCCATGCTTGAGTTTTAATGTATTCATAATGCTTAGATTAACAATATAGATTTAATGCAAAGTAGCAATATAATACAATGCAAAACTGCAATGAAAGGTGTTTGTCTTAAGGATTTGCTGATAAGTCGAGTTCCAATATAAGTAAGGAGGTCAAGTATAGAGCTTATCCATGCAAAAATATTTATTTGCAGAGTATTTTACAAGTAATAAGTATGCATCCAGAGTGTTTTGTTCTCAATTTATCTTCCTATTTTTTTAGAAAAACCAAGCCCACCAGAAAAACTGGGAGTATCAAGCATTACCAAAGACAGTGTGTCCCTTGTATGGCTAAAACCCGAACATGATGGTGGAAGCAGAATTGTTGGCTACCTTGTTGAAGCCCTAGAGAAAGGGCAGCAGAAATGGGTCAAGTGTGCTGTAGTCAAGACGACCCATCACATTGTCCAAGGACTCAAAGAGAACATGGATTATTTCTTCAGAGTATTTGCTGAAAATGAAGCTGGTCTGAGTGATCCCAAAGAGCTTCTTCTTCCTGTCACAGTTAAAGAAAAAATGGGTATGTATTCCATTACTAAGAATAAAGTTGTCTGAATTTAACTGGGCGTGGAATCATTGGCATTTTCGATATTGTTAATGTGCTAATATTGCATTTTTCAGAATCGCCTGAAGTGGATATGAAAGGTTTCCCGAACCATACCATTTATGTGAGAGCTGGTTCAAATCTAAAGTTCGAAATTCCAATTTCAGGAAAACCCTTGCCAAAGGTGTCTTTATCCAGAGATGGCATTCCTCTCAGGCCAACCATGAGGTTTAATACAGAAACCACTGCAGAGTGTGTAATTATTAACCTTAAGGAAAGTGTGGCTACTGATGCTGGTAAATATGATATCACAGCCGCAAACTCCAGCGGAACAACAAAATCCTTCATCAAAATTGTTGTCCTGGATAGACCAGGTCCCCCAGTCGGTCCTGTTGTGGTGAGTGACATCACTGAAGAAGGAGTCACCATGAAGTGGGAGCCTCCACATTACGATGGCGGAAGCCAAGTCACAAACTACATTGTGCTAAAAAGAGAAACAAGCACAGCTGTGTGGTCTGAGGTGTCTGCAACAGTTGCTAGAAATATGATTAAGGTCATGAAGTTAACCACTGGAGAAGAGTACCAGTTCCGTATCAAAGCAGAAAATCGCTTCGGCATTAGTGATCATCTCGATTCAGCGTGTGTAGTTATAAAACTGCCTTATAGTAAGTACTTCTGTTTTTTGGGTTCTAGTTGTATGAATTTTTCAGACATAGGCATATCCTTTGCTAACTTGCCTCTCCTGTTTATTCAGCTATACCTGGGCCACCTTCAACACCATGGATCACTAACGTTACCCGAGAAAGCATCATTGTTGGATGGCATGAGCCTGTTTCTAATGGAGGCAGTGCGGTCATTGGTTACCATCTGGAAATGAAGGACAGAAACAGTATTTTATGGAAGAAAGTGAATAAAATGATTATACGCACAACTCACTTCAAGGCATCTACCATTACTGCTGGACTAATTTACGAATTCAGAGTTTACGCTGAAAATGCAGCAGGCATCGGAAAACCAAGTCACCCATCTGATGCAGTTCTTGCAATTGATGCATGCGGTATGTATTCAGTAATACAGCATCACATTTCTAATGTTGACTTTAGGGCAAAACATTCTTGGTCAGTTGGAAAACATTCTTGGGTACTTATACAAATGTTAATTACAAATGCAATTGTTTTCCAAATTGCAGAACCACCAAGAAACCTTCGAGTCACAGATATTTCCAAGACGTTTGTCAGCCTTTCTTGGACACAACCCGCTTTTGATGGTGGTAGCAAAATCACTGGATACATTGTGGAGAAACGCGATTTTCCGAACGGAAGATGGGCAAAGGCCAGCTTTACCAACGTCATAGAGACCCTGTTTACTGTATCAGGATTGACTCAAAGCTCTCAATATGAATTCCGTGTCTTTGCTAAGAATGCCGCTGGTTCAATTAGTAACCCATCAGATGTTTTAGGACCTGTCACTTGTGTGGACACATATGGTAAGAAATGTATTAAACCAAATATATATATATATATAGTTTTTATTTATAGGATTTCAGTTATCATCACTGGCAGAAATATGCAGCTGAATTCAAGAGTTCTTAATATGACAGTATCATGTAGACTTATATTTGATTTTCTTTTGGGTATCAGATGGTGCAGAATTGTAGTCAAATGGCATATTTCTTCTTACTTAGCTGCTCTGTGAGCCTTTTAGCATATAAAGTGTCTTAATGGCTTCTTATTCTATTTATCTTTCATTAAGGTGCACCTGAAATAGATGTACCACCAGAATATACAGAAATGGTCAAATACAAAGCTGGCACTGCAGTTAAGCTCAAACTTGGGATTTCAGGAAAACCCACACCATCAATAGAATGGTTTAGAAATGGCAAAGAAGTACAAACAAGTGCCCAAATATCTATTGAAAATACCACTGAATCCGCCTCTATACTGATTAAGGATGCAACTCGTATCAATAGTGGAAGCTATGAACTGAAATTAAAGAATGCCATGGGTTCAGCATCTGCTACCATTAGAGTACAAATACTTGGTATGCTTTGAAAAGTATTACACTTCATTGTTCTTTTAAATTCCTCTAGCCATGGTTATTTGTGTATATTAATAGATACCATTTGCTCAACAGATAAGCCAGGACCTCCAAGTGGGCCTGTTCACTTTAAAACAGTCACAGCTGAAAAGATTGCTCTTCAGTGGGAACCACCAGCTGATGATGGAGGTGCCAAAGTGACACACTACGTTGTTGAAAAACGTGAAACAAGCCGCGTGGTATGGTCTATGGTCTCAGAAAAACAAGAAGAATGCAATGTCACTACCACGAAAGTCATAAAAGGAAATGAATATGTTTTCCGCATACGAGCAGTAAACAAGTTTGGTATTGGCGATCCACTGGAATCTGATAGCGTTGTAGCTAAAAACAGATTTGGTAAGATAGACGTTAATAAATGTATTCTGGAACATCTTTAAGAATGTATTTGCTAATTGATTATGTTGGTCTAATGTGATTTTTTTCTCTCTTTCAATAAAAATACAGTTACTCCTGGACAACCTGGTGTGCCAGAGATCAACATGATAACCAAACAGTCAATGACTGCAACCTGGACCAGGCCTACTGTGGATGGTGGTAGCGAAATAAGTGGATATTATCTTGAAAAGCGCGATAAGAAAAGCTTAACCTGGTTCAGAGTCGTTAAAGAAACCATTCGGGACACCAGACAGAAAGTGACAGGACTAACCGAAAACAGTGAATACCAGTTCAGAGTCTCTGCTGTGAATGCAGCTGGCCAAGGCCCCTTCTCTGAAGGATCTGACTTTTTCAAAGCTGCAGATCCTATTGGTAAGAACCTAGGCATGCGAATGGCAGCAAAGTTAAAAAGGAACCAAAAATAAAAGTACTTGAAGTAGCATGATAGAAAACAAGGACATGGTTTTATCTGTTTCTTTATTTAATTTAGGTGCCATCCATTTCATGCTGTAAATTGTAAACCCTGGACAGTTTATGTGAAATATTAACATTAACAAGATTAAATCTGTCGGTATTCACGGCAGAATTCACCTACAAAGCTAACCAGAGCATGCTTCTGGATTGAAAGGTTTTGTTGCTGACAACACTGTTGCTCAGGGGACGTCCAAATGCTAAAAATAATGTAATCTTTGGCGAGGCTCCTTTCATGTCCTCCAATAAGATTAGAAAACCAGAAGCAAGAACGGTATAATGGTGGCATCTTTCCTATTAGTCCACCAGTCACCTCCAGTATACAGCGCCTCAACCAGGACTCCAAGCCAATTGGCAGAACCAGTTTTAATGCCCTTCTGGAAGGCCAAAAGGTGGAGTCAGGCCTCACTCATGTTTTGCTGTTCTGCCTGTTAAATAGCTAACATTTTGAAGTTTCATGTTATATTTTATTTGTTTTATAGAAAAGCCTGGAGCCCCTGTTAAGCTGAAGGTTGTGGATACTACAAAGACATCTATCACACTCAGCTGGACTAAGCCAGCTTATGATGGAGGAAGTGCAATTACTAGCTATGTGATAGAAAAGAGAGAAGGTGATGAAGAAGAATGGTCTGTGGTGAGTGCAAGAGGAGAAGTGAGAACCACAGAATATGTTATTTCTCAACTTCAGCCAGGACTCAATTACTACTTCCGTGTAGCTGCGATAAATTATGCCGGACAAGGTGAACCTATTGAAATGACAGAACCTGTACAAGCTAAAGACATTCTTGGTATGAAATTTTAATCTTTTTCCTTTATTCTTTTCCATTTTTTGTTGTATTTTTGGCTTTTTCTCAGTGTTAACAATTTGATGTTGTTGTTTTTTGCAGAAGAGCCAGAAATCGATTTGGATGTGGCTCTCAAGACCTCCATTGTAGCTAAAGCAGGTCAAGACGTGGAAATAATGATCCCATTCAAGGGAAGGCCACCTCCAACTGTTGTATGGAGAAAGGGTGACAAAAATCTTAGTGTTGACCAAAGATACATCATCCAGAACACAGAATCGTCTTCCCTTCTTAGCATTCCTCAAGTCACTCGCAATGACACAGGAAAATACACCCTTACGATTGAAAATGGAGTTGGAAAAGCCAAAACCTCCTTTGTGAATGTCAAAGTGCTCGACACTCCATCTGCCTGCCAGAGATTGCACCTCAAAAATGTTTCTCGTGGAACTGTGACTTTGGTATGGGAACCGCCACTCATAAATGGTGGCTCTGAAGTTACAAATTATGTCATTGAAAAAAGAGATGCCACAAAGAGAGCTTGGTCTTCTGTTACAGCGAAGTGCTCCAATACATCCTTTAAGATAACTGGCTTGTCAGAGAAGATCCCCTACTTCTTCCGCGTTCTTGCCGAAAATGAAAATGGATTAGGTGAACCATGTGAAACTTTGGAGCCAGTGAAAGCCGCAGAAGTACCTGGACCTGTGAGAGATTTAACCATGAAAGATTCAACCAAGACCTCTGTCACCTTACAGTGGACCAAACCTGAGTTTGATGGTGGTAGTATCATCTCTGAGTACGTTATTGAAAAAAGATTAAAGGATGAAACAGAATGGTCATATGCAGGCATAAGCAAGGCATGCGAATTTGAAGTTGAAAAACTTAAGGAGCTTTCTGTTATGGATTTCAGAGTGTCAGCTAAGAATGAAAAAGGAAGAAGTGACGGTGTTACAATTGGGCCAATTACAGTGAAAGATTACATAATAACACCTGAAGCAGATCTTTCTGATATACCTGGAGGACAGGTAACAGTGAGAATAGGTTACAATGTCCATCTTGAATTGCCATATAAGGGAAAGCCTATACCCAGCATGAGCTGGCTAAAAGACAACATGCCTCTTAAGGAAAGCGAACTGGTTCGCTTCAAGAAAACGGAAAACAAAATAACATTAAGCATTAAGAATGTGAAGAAAGAAAATGGTGGCAAATACACCTTAATTCTTGATAATGTCGTCCATAGAAAGTCATTCCCTTTTACAGTTATCACACTTGGCCCGCCTTCTAAGCCCAAAGGACCAATCAAGCTAGATGAAATCAAAGCAGACAGTATGGTTCTTTCATGGAATCCTCCTGAGGATGACGGAGGAGGAGAAATTACAGGCTACAGCGTGGAGAAGCGAGAAACTTCACAAACCAACTGGAAAATGGTCTGCTCTAGTGTAGCAAGGACAACCTTCAAAGTGCCAAACCTCGTGAAAGATGTGGAATATCAGTTCAGAATTCGTGCAGAAAATCGATACGGAGTAAGCCCACCACTTAACTCAGTAGAGGTCATAGCTAAACACCAGTTCAAGCCACCAGGTTCACCAGGAAAGCCCGTTGTTTACAATATAACAGCTGATGGAATGACCATATCTTGGGATGCTCCCCTTTATGACGGAGGTGCAGAAATTACTGGGTACCACGTGGAGAAGAAAGAAAGAAATAGCATCCTGTGGCAGAAAGTAAATATTTCACCAATATCTAGTAGAGAATACAGAATTACTGGTCTGATGGAAGGCTTGGACTATCAGTTCCGTGTATATGCAGAAAACTCTGCTGGAATAAGCCCTGCTAGTGATCCAAGCAAACTCCATCTAGCTGTTTCTCCAGTTGGTAAGTGATTGAACCCAGTATCAAATGCCTTATGTTCCTAGCCTGCTGGAATTGTTTTGCTGATTAAAACGTGAATGCATTTTATTTTCATTCAGATCCACCTGGCACCCCTGATTATATTGATGTGACAAGAGAGACCATTACTCTCAAATGGACTGCACCCATGCGTGATGGAGGCAGCAAGATTGCGGGTTATAGTGTTGAGAAACGGCAAGGACCTGAAGACCGTTGGGTCAGATGCAATTTTACCGATGTCAGTGAATGCCAATATACGGTTACAGGGCTTAGCCCAGGAGACCGATACGAATTCCGAATCCTCGCAAGAAATGCTGTTGGGACTATCAGCCCTCCTTCCCAGTCTTCAGGCTATATCATGACTCGAGATGATGCTAGTAAGTCTTACTTAGTGGCCATAAGTAGTAGTAGTTGTCATAAGCGGCTATACTTATTCCATTATACGGCACTCCAATCTTTTATTAATTTATTTTATTAATTTGATTTATATGCCGCCCTTGAAAAGTTTGTGAGCATATTAGATTTTTAGGTCAGAATGAATCAGGATGAAACGTTTGGGTCTAAGAGCCTTGGTAGTACAGTGGTCTAAACACCCTGTTATTAACACCAGCTGCCTGCAATTACTGCAGGTTCGAATCT
>JANHFK010002848.1:6890-22307 GCA_036250565.1 Sibynophis collaris | reverse complement strand
GCGTACTGGTCTCTGGGAGGGATTTGGTGGCAGGAGGCGATCCTGCATGTACATAGGTCCTATGCTGTGGAGCGCTTGATTATAAGTATAGATTTAGATATTGAATATAGATATAGATGAAATATAGATATAGATATAGAACTATGCTTGATTAGAGGGAACATAATATGACTGTAAATGGAATCATGTTCTCATTTTTTTTCTGCTTTATCCATCTAGGCATCCCAGGTCCTCCTGGTACTCCAGAAGTGTTTGATGTCTGCCGTGATGGAATGACACTTACTTGGTATCCACCAGAAGAGGATGGTGGTTCACAGATCTCTGGTTACATTGTGGAACGCAAAGAAGTTAGATCAGACAGATGGCTCCGTGTAAACAAAATTGCTGTGACTATGACACGCTATCGGTCAACAGGGTTAATTGAAGGCCTGGAGTATGAACACCGCATCACAGCTATCAACGCTAGGGGCACTGGCAAACCAAGCCGAGCATCAAAGCCTACGATTGCTATGGACCCAATTGGTAAATAATGTAGTACATTTGCTAGGAAATATTTAAGAAATAGTAGATGCTAATAGGTTGAATTGCCTTTTTGAAAAACAGTGTTAAATGTGAAGTCCTCTTAACCAGAGCTGTGTCTGTTCTCATTATGTATTCCAGCTCCTCCCGGCAAACCTCAGAATCCAAGAGTTACAGATACTACAAGAACATCGATTTCCTTGGCTTGGAGTCCACCTGAAGATGAAGGTGGATCTAAAGTCAGTGGCTATTTAATTGAAATGCAAAAGGTTGATCAGTTTGAATGGACAAAATGTAACACCACACCCACCAAAATTCGTGAATACACTCTAACCCATCTTCCACAAGGGGCCGAGTATAGATTCCGTATTATAGCCTGTAATGCTGGAGGTCCTGGAGAACCCGCAGAGGTACCAGGAACAGCCAAAGTAACAGAAATGCTTGGTAAGAAAATTCAGCTGTTTGTCCTTAATGGAACCCAATGTTTAAAACTTAACAACACTGTTTAACTTTTTTGTATCTAACATGAAATGTTTTTTCCTTGTCCCAGAATATCCTGATTATGTCCTGGATGAAAAGTATCTGGAAGGTCTATTTGTAAGGCAAGGTGGAGTAATTAAGCTCACGGTGCCAGTTAAAGGTAAACCTATTCCGATTTGCAAATGGACGAAGGAAGGACACGATGTCCTCCAGAGAGCTATGATTGCCACTTCCGAAACAGATACTGAATTGGTGATCAAAGATGCAGAAAGGGAAGATTCTGGTACTTATGATTTAACACTTGAAAACAAATGTGGCAAGAAAGTAGTCTACATCAAAGTCAGAGTCATTGGCATCCCAAATCCACCAGAAGGACCACTTGAATATGACGATGTACAAGGGCGCTCTGTTAGAGTCAGCTGGAAGCCTCCAACTGATGATGGTGGTGCTGATATATTAGGATACATTGTTGAAAGGCGTGAAGTACCAAAGACTGCCTGGTACACAGTTGGTTCCAGAGTAAAAGGCACATCCTTGGTGGTGAAAGGACTCAAAGAAAATGTGGAATACCACTTCCGTGTTTATGCTGAAAACCAGTTTGGTGTGAGCAGATCCCTGAAATCTGAAGAGCCAGTGGTGCCAAAGACACCTTTGAGTAAGTACATATCTCAATTCTGGTGGTTGTTGTTGGGTCATTACTGGGAAAAAATATATTATTTGGCCTTTTTTGCAAAAACTACATCTTCTGATATGTCCACAAGGGAAATATGTGAGATAGCACTAGCACTTAGACTTATATACCGCTTCATAATGCTTTACAGCCCTAAGCGGTTTACAGAATCAGCATATCGCCCCCAATAATCTGGGTCCTAATTTTACCGACCTCAGAAGGAGGGAAGGCTGAGTCAACCTTGAACCAGTGAGGAACTCCTGGTACTCAGCAGAATTAGCCTGCAATACAGCATTCTAACCACTGTGCCAACATGGTTAGGTTAGGATGAAAGATAATGACTTGCCTAGAGTCATTTCTAAAATATCACAACTGAATAGAGATTTAAACTCAGTTTTCCTAGGGGAAGATGTATAGTAACCATTGTGTTCTTCTTAACAGATCCTCCAGAGCCTCCAAGTTATCCACCAGAAATACTTGATGTCACAAAAAGTTCTGTTAACTTATCTTGGTCCAGACCTAGAGATGACGGTGGCTCTCGTGTCACTGGCTATTATATTGAACGTAAAGAAACATCTACTGATAAATGGGTTAGGCACAACAAGACCCACATCACGACTACAATGTATACAGTCACAGGACTGGTTCCAGATGCTGAATATCAGTTCCGTATTATCGCCCAAAATGATATTGGTGAAGGTGAACCAAGCCCTGCTTCTGAACCAGTTGTGTGCAAGGATCCATTTGGTATGTAAATATAAAATCAGTTATCAGAAGGCTTTCAGATAAAAATTTGGAAGAAGACAAATTTTATTTCTTTTCTTTTTTTCTCATTTTACAGATAAACCAAGCCAGCCTGGAGAAATTGAGATCACTTCTATATTTAAAGATAGTATTACTCTAGAATGGGACCGCCCTGAATGTGATGGTGGTAAAGACATCATTGGATACTGGGTTGAATATCGCCAATATGGAGAGACCGCATGGAAAAAATGCAATAAAGAACGTATCAAAGACAGACAATTTACAGTGGGAGGCTTGCTGGAAGCTACAGAATATGAATTCAGAGTTTTTGCGGAAAATGAAACCGGAATCAGCAGGCCACGTAGAACAGCAATGACAGTGAAGACAAAACTGACATGTAAGTTATATTCATTATGTTTTGTGGTATAATTTGCAAAGTTATTAGAAGATACTAAAGGAAAGAGATGGATCCGTAATGTTGGTTGATTTGATTCGTTTAGAAGCAACTTGACAGTTCCAACATAAAGGCTGGGAAATTTAATACAGGTAGTCCTTGACTTATGACCACAATTGAGTCCAAAATTTCAGTTGCTAAGCAAGACAGTTATTAAGTGAGTTTTGACCCATTTTACGACCTTTCTTGCCACAATTGTTAAATGAGTCACTGCAGTTGTTAAATCAGTAACACAATTGTTAAGTGAATCTGGCTGACCCCACTGACTTTGCTTGTCAGAAGGTCGCAAAAGGGGATCACATAACCTTGGAACACAGCAACGGTCATAAATATGAACCAGTTGCCAAGCATCTCAATTTTGATCACATGTTCATGGGGATGCTGAAGTGGTAGTAAATGTGAAAAATGGTAATAAGTCACTTTTTTCAGTACCATTGTAACTTCGAACAATCACTAAATGAACTGTTGCATGGTGAGGACCACCTGTACAATATAACAATAGCAATAGCACTTAGACTTACATACTGCTTCACAGTGTTTTACAGCCCTCTCTAAGTGGTTTACAGAGTCAGCATATTGCCCCCAACACTCTGGGTCCTCATTTTACCCACCTCGGAAGGATGGAAGGCTGAGTCAACCTTGAGCCTGGTGCAGGGGTGGATTACACTTACCTTCGCTACCGGATTGCAATGGGAGAGCATGCGCGTGCTTCACTTGCATGTGGCACTTCTGCACATGCGCAGAAGCTTCTGCACATACACAGAGCATCTGTGATGATGTCCGGGTGAGTGGGCAGAGCCTCCCGCTGCCGGTACTACCAGTTCGCAAGATCCAGAGCGAACCGGTAGGAATCCACCACTGGCCTGGTGAGATTTGAACTGCCAAATTGCAGGCAGCCGGCAGGCAGCAGAAGTAGCCTGCAGTACCGCATTCTAACCACTGCACCACCATGGCTCAGTATATGATAAATAAACTTCACATGCACTATTAATGAACCTAAATAGGATTTTAATGTTTAGAAAAATAAAAATTATGCTTAATTCTATATTTTGGTTGAAAAGATGGGGCACACTGAAATAAAATATATTAAAAAAAAATAGGGAACATTCAGGATTTTTTTTTCCTTTCCCCTTTTATAAATGTAGCCGGAGAAGCGCCTGGAGTAAGACAAGAAATAAAGGATGTCACTACAAACTTAGGGGAGACAGGTCAGCTATCATGCCAGATTATTGGGAGACCTCTTCCTGACATTAAATGGTATCGTTTTGGCAAAGAACTAGTACAGAGCCGAAAATACAAGACGTCATCAGATGGGCGCACCCATACACTGACTGTGGTGACAGAAGAACAAGAAGATGAAGGACTTTATACCTGTAAGGCTATCAATGATGTTGGAGAAATTGAAACCAGCGGCAAGCTCTTATTGCATGCTCCTCCACAATTCCATTCTGGTTACCCCTTGAAAGAGAAATACCGCGTAGGTGTAGGTTCTACTCTTCGCCTCCATGTTGTCTACATTGGTCGTCCAGTGCCTGCTATTACTTGGTTCCATGACAAGAAACTTTTAAAGAACACTGAAAGCATTACGATTGAGAACACGGAGCATTATACCCACCTTTCCATCAAAAATGTACAGCACAAGACACATGCCGGAAAGTACAAAGTGCAACTCAGTAACATTTTCGGAAGTGTTGATACTGTACTCAATGTGGAAATACAAGGTTAGTGCTACCTTTTCTTTCTTTATTTCTTTTTTCCCCTTGAAGTTAATTAACCATGTTTTTCAAGTATGGCTTCATGCACTATCTCCTTTTCTGCAGATAAACCAGATAAACCAGCAGGACCAATTGTGGTGGAAGCTCTGCTGAAGAACTCTGCGGTCATCAGCTGGAAGACACCTGAAGACGACGGTGGTGCCTTCATCACAAATTACGTTGTAGAGAAAAGAGAAGCAAAAGAAGGTGCTGAATGGCAATTGGTGTCATCAAGCATATCTGGCACAACGTGTAGGATTGTTAATCTAATTGAAAACGCAGGGTATTATTTCCGCATCTTTGCTCAGAATGTATTTGGCATCAGTGAAGCATTAGAGGTTTCCTCAGTTGTTATTATCAAGACACCTTTTGGTAAGTATGCGTAAAAGTAAATCATAATTAGGGGTGAAATTCAGCAGGTTCTGACAGGTTCTGGAGAACCAGTAGCAGAAATTTTGGGTAGTTCAGAGAAACGGCAAATACCACCTCTGGCTGGCATTTTGGAACGGACATTTTGCAATATCCTTCCCCCTGGAGTGGGGAGGGAATGGGGATTTTGCAGTATCCTTCTGGAGTGGGGAGGAAATGGGGATTTTGCAATATCCTTCCCCTGCCATGCCCACCAAGCCACGCCTACAGAACTGGTAGTAAAGAAGTTTGAATGTCACCACTGATCATAATCCATTGTTGAATTTATAACCATCTACTAAGCAAATCGACTTCATGTCCTGGAAATGTTTTATTTTACAGAAAAACCAGGACAACCAAATCAGCCAAATGTATCTGCTATTACAAAAGATTCCTGTGTTGTATCTTGGAGGCCACCTGCAAGTGATGGAGGCTCAAAGATTAGAAATTACTACCTTGAAAAGCGGGAAAAGAAGCAGAACAAATGGATTGCTGTAACCACAGAAGAAATTCGTGAGACTGTCTATTCTGTCACAGGCCTTATTGAAGGCCTGGAATATGAATTCCGTGTAAAATGTGAAAATCTGGGTGGTGAGAGTGAATGGAGTGAAATTTCACAACCGATTATTCCCAAATCTGATATACCAATTCAGGCACCACATTTCAAAGAAGAAATCAGAAATCTGAACGTGAAATTCAGAGGTCATGCCACATTTGTTTGCAAAATCACCGGTCACCCTAAACCTGTTGTAAAATGGTTCAGGCAGGGTAAGGAGATTATGCCAGATGGTGAAAAGGTGAAGATACAAGAATTTAAGGGAGGATATCATCAACTGGTGATAACAAATGTAACAGATGACGATGCTACTGTATACCAAGTGAGAGCAACCAACCAAGGAGGATCTGTTTCTGGAACTGCCTCCTTAGAGGTTGAAGGTAAATTATCTGGGTTTTTTTATTACAATTATTTTTTGTTATATTTTTAAATGCAGGCTAATGGACAAAAATCTAAACTTCCATTTGACTCCTATATTTAAGATCGTTGTCCAATAATTTCAGTGTTAGGGTTAGGGTTAGATTACCCTTCAGAAATGCTACCGCTGCATGGAGTCTTGTCTAAACAGCAGGCTTTATAGACCAATATCCTGTAGTTTGAAAAATGAACTTTATAATTTAAAAAAACCAATATATGGAACATATTTTTAAAACAATTAGTACATCTTGTACCAGCCTTTTCAGGGAACAATTATCTCACAATTGCTTCTATCATAGAAAAATTCAGTTATGCCCAAATTGGCATTCAGAAATTTAGCATAGCTTTTGTGAAATATTCCGATGAACTTTCTATCATGCTATTAGATAAATCTCTTTTTTGTATGTATCTAGTAAGAAGCTCTGCCAAAATTGCTGAAAGCTGCATTTTGTGTGGATAATCTCCAAATATTATAATATGAACAACACTCTTCGATTATTTGGCATTAGAAAGAATTTATGGCACAAATAAATTTCAAATATTAGATTTTAAACTGAAAAAATGTTCCACTCTTTGAGAATCAGTTTTACTCTGTTAAAAACAAAATTAAATTTGTTTATTGTATTCAGTTTGCTAATTTAATTTTTCTTGTGTTTTGTTTTTTTTAAATAGTTCCTGCTAAGATCCACCTACCTAAAAATCTGGAAGGTATGGGAGCTGTTCATGCCCTCCGTGGTGAAGTTATTAGCATCAAAATTCCGTTCAGTGGCAAACCTGATCCGGTGATCACTTGGCAGAAGGGGCAAGATCTCATTGATACAAATGGACATTACCAAGTTATTGTTACAAGATCCTTCACATCTCTTGTTTTCCCTAATGGTGTGGACAGAAAAGATGCCGGTTTCTACATTGTCTGTGCTAAGAACAGATTTGGCATTGATCAGAAAACAGTTGAACTAGATGTGGCTGATGTACCCGATGCACCAAGAGGATTGAAAGCAAGTGAAGTTTCAAGGGATTCTGTCAACTTAACATGGAATGCTCCAGCCAACGATGGTGGAAGTAGAGTCACACATTATACCATTGAGAAACGTGCTACAACAGCTGAAAGGTGGATACGTGTCGGCCAAGCTCGTGATACACGATACACTGTAGTAAACCTATTTGGTAAGACAAGCTATGTCTTCCGTATTATAGCAGAAAATAAGTTTGGGCAGAGTCAACCTTCTGAACCAACAGACTCTGTTATAACCAAAGAAGATAAGACAAAAGTACTTAATTATGATGAAGAAGTTGATGAGGCCAGAGAAGTCACCACAGCAAAGGCAACTCATTCTTCTACAAAGGAACTCTACGATAGATACATGATTGCTGAAGAACTCAGCCGTGGGCAATTTGGAATTGTTCACCGATGCGTTGAGATTGCTTCCAAGAAGACTTACCTGGCTAAGTTTGTCAAAGTTAAAGGTGCCGATCAAGTACTAGTAAAGAAAGAAATTTCTATCCTAAACATTGCTAGACACAGAAATATTTTGTATCTTCATGAATCATTTGAAAGCTTAGAAGAGTTGATCATGATCTCTGAATTCATCTCTGGAGTTGACATCTTTGAAAGATTGAACATTCCTGGTTTTGAACTTAATGAAAGAGAAATTGTAAGCTATGTACGCCAAGTATGTGAAGCCCTGGAATTCTTACACAGTCACAGTATTGGAAACTTTGATATCAGGCCTGAAAACATTATTTATTTCACAAGAAGAAGTTCTATAATTAAACTTATTGAATTTGGCCAGGCAAGACAATTGAAACCCGGTGATAATTTCAGGCTTCAATTTACTTCTCCTGAATATTATGGTCCTGAAGTCCATCAGCATGATTTGGTTAGCACAGCCACGGATATGTGGTCTCTTGGAACTCTAGTGTATATACTTCTAAGTGGCCTGAATCCTTTCCTTGCTGAAACAAACCAACAAACAGTTGAAAACATCATCAGTGCCGAATACAATTTTGATGACGAAGCCTTCAGAGATATAAGTATTGAGGCCTTGGACTTTATTGACCGTCTACTAATAAAAGAAAGAAAATCTCGTATGACTGCTACAGAAGCTCTTAACCATTCATGGTTGAAGCAGAGAACTGAGAAAACCAGCACTAAAGTAATCAAAACATTAAGACACAGGCGTTACTACCAAACACTGGTGAAGAAGGAATGGACTACCGTTATATCAACTGCCCGTATTTCATGGGGAGGTGCTGTCAGATCTCAGAGGGGAGTTACTGTTGCTAAAGTTAAAGTTGCATCAATTGATATTGGCCCACTGTCTGGTCAAATAATGCATGCTGTTGGAGAAGAAGGTGGACATGTTAAATATGTCTGCAAAATTGAAAACTATGACTCGGCCACACAAGTGAACTGGTATTTTGGAGTAAAGCAACTGGAAAACAGTGAAAAATATGAAATCACCTATCACGAAGGCATAGCTACAATGTACGTCAAAGATATTGCTAAAGCAGATGATGGTACCTATAGATGCAAAGTTGTAAATGACTATGGGGAAGCCAGTTCCTACGCAGAACTATTTGTTAAAGGTGTCAGAGAGGTTTCTGACTATTACAGATGCCGAACTGTCAAGAGAGTGAAGCGCCGAGTAGATACCATGCGACTTTTGGAGAAGCCACCAGAATTTACCTTGCCTCTATATAACCGAACTGCCTATGTTGGTGAAAATATCCGGTTTGGAGTAACTATAACAGTTCATCCAGAACCTCGTGTAACCTGGTTCAAATCAGGTCAGAAAATCAAACCAGGAGACGATGATAGGAAGTATACCTTTGAAACAGATAAAGGTCTTTATCAACTTAAAATCCACAATCTTAATGAGGATGATGATGCTGAATATACGGTGCTGGCACGTAACAAATATGGTGAGGATAGCTGCAAAGCTAAACTAACTGTTGTTCATCATGCTCCTGCCGAAGACACCACTCTGCGACCCATGTTCAAAAGGCTATTGGCAAATGCCGAATGTCAAGAAGGCCAGCATGTCTGCTTTGAGATCAGAGTCTCTGGCATACCAAAACCAACACTGAAGTGGGAAAAAGATGGTCAGCCTCTCTCGGCTAGTCCCAATGTTGAAGTTGTACATGAAGGATTAGATTATTATGCTTTACATATAAGAGATACCTTGCCTGAAGACACTGGCTATTACAGAGTTACCGCTACAAACAGTGCTGGTTCTACAAGCTGCCAGGCTTACTTGAAAGTAGAACACTTGAGATATGTCAAGCGGGAATATAAGTCTGAAGAAGAGAAGCAAAAGGTTGTGCAGAGAAGAATTGACAAGACTGTGAGAATGGCAGAAATTCTTTCCAGAACAGAAACTGTTGCACTGACACAAATTGCTCAGGAAGCTCTGAGAGAAGCTGCTATCCTGTATAAACCAGCTGTAAGCACAAAAACTGTCAAAGGTGAATTTGAGCTGAGGAAGGAACAAATTAAAGAGGAAAAGAGACTCCGGATGCCTTACGAGATCCCAGAGCCCCGCAGGCGCGTGACCACTGCTCTTGAAGAAGATCAGAACATCAAACAATTTGTGCCTATGTCGGACATGAAGTGGTACAAGAAGCTGAGAGACCAGTATGAAATGCCAGGAAAACTTGACAGAATTGTTCAGAAGCGACCCAAGCGCATTCGTCTTTCCAGATGGGAACAATTCTACGTGATGCCGCTGCCACGCATTTCGGATCAATATAAACCCAAGTGGCGCATACCTAAATTGTCACAAGATGATCTTGAAATAGTGAGACCAGCACGCCGTCGCACACCCTCTCCTGATTATGACTTTTATTATAGGCCAAGAAGGCGATCCCTTGGTGATCTATCTGACGAAGAAATACTTCTGCCTGTCGATGATTACTTGGCCATGAAGAGGACTGAAGAAGAAAGACTGCTACTTGAAGAAGAATTGGAGCTAGGCTTTTCTGCTTCACCTCCAAGCAGAAGCCCTCCACGCTTTGAATTGTCCTCTCTTCATTACTCTGCAACAGATGCGCAGAGAGCTGCAGAAGTATCTAGGGGAAGAGAGTTGAGATATGCAACCTATCATGTACCCACTAAAGAAGACACGACTGCAACTTATGCACAGCTTCGACAACGTCATGACAGAGCAGCTTATAGGCAATCTAAACAAAAGGAGAGAATAATGGCTGAGAAAGAAGATGAAGAACTTTTACGACCAGTTACTACCAGCCAGCGGCTCTCTGAATACAGGAGTGAACTGGAATATATGTCACAAGAAGAAAAGAGACGGATGAGAAGAAGGAGAGAAAAAGAAATAACTGAAATCACATCAAAAGAGGAAGAAGAGGAAATAGAAATGGTGAGACACGTTCATCGGGAATATTCACCTCCTTCAAGATTACTTAGAAGAAGACGTTCTCTTTCTCCAACTTATATTGAACTGATGCGACCTGTGTCAGAATTAATTCGGCCTCATTCACATCCTGTGGAAGAACCTGAGAGAAGATCTCCCACACCAGAAAGAACTCGTCCACGTTCACCAAGTCCAGTATCCAGTGAGCGATCTCTCTCTAGATTTGAAAGGACAGCAAGATTTGATATATTTTCCAGGTATGAATCCATGAAAGCTGCTTTGAAAACTCAAAAAACAATGGAAAGGAAACATGAAGTTCTGACTCAAGAACCTTTCACGCTAGATCATGCTCCACGCATCACTCTCCGAATGCGCTCACATCGTGTCCCATGTGGCACCAACACCAGATTTATTCTAAATGTTCAGTCCAAGCCAACTGCTGAGGTGAAATGGTATCACAATGGTGTTGAAATCCATGAGAGCCATAAGATACATTCCACTAACACTAGTGGTGTATTGACCTTGGAGATCCTTGATTGCCATATTGATGACAGTGGCACATACCGTGTTGTGTCTACAAACTATAAAGGAGAATGTTCAGACTATGCAACATTAGATGTTACAGGAGGAGACTATACTACATATAGCTCCCAGCGCAGAGATGAGGAAGTTCCTAGAACTGTTATTCCTCATCTGACAAGAACTGATGCATATGCAATCTCTTCATTTAAGAAAATTTCTGAAACAGAAGCAAGCTCTTCAATAAGAGAAGTCAAGTCAGAACTGACAGCAACAAGGGAGTCATTATCATCATATGAACATCATGCTTCTGCTGAAAAGAAAATCAGTGCGTCAGAGGAAAAATCAATAGAAGAAAAAGCTGTGCACCGGAAATTTAAAACCACTCTACCTGCTACAATATTAACAAAACCCCGCTCAATCACAGTTTCTGAAGGAGAGACTGCAAGATTCTCATGTGACACTGATGGTGAACCAACACCAACAGTGACATGGCTGCGTGGTGGACAAGTGCTTGTTTCTTCTGGGCGTTATCAAGTGACACGCACTGAGTATAAGTCTACATTTGAAATTTCATCTGTCCAGATCTCAGATGAAGGCAGCTATACTGTTGTGGTTGAAAATTCTGAAGGAAGGCAGGAAGCTCACTTTAGTTTAACTGTTCAACAAAAAAGAGTTCCGGAAAAAGCAGTTACGTCACCTCCGCGGGTCAAGTCTCCTGAACGGCATGTGAAATCGCCAGACAGAGTAAAATCTCCAAAGCGAGTAAAGTCTCCTGAACCATCTCCTGCCCCCTCCAAAGCAAAATCGACTGTCGGAGAGAAAACTGCACCATCTGAAAAAGTAGACTTGCCAGTTGTTATGGCTCCCAAGATAACACAACAACTGAAGGTCGATGTTTCGGGTGATAAAGTAAAACTATTCTGTTCAGTTGAGAGCAGCGTGTTAAGTGTTCGGGAAGTAGCCTGGTATAAAGATGGCAAGAAATTAAAAGAAGATGACCGTTTCAAACTTCATTATGCAGCCGATGGAACTTATGAACTTAACATTCATAACCTTCAGGACTCTGACCAGGGTGACTATACATGTGAGATTATTGGAGATGGTGCCTCTTCTAAAACTAGCTTCCAGTTTACTGGACAAGCATTCAAAAATACGAGTTCTCAGATATCAAGCTTTGCCAAAACACAAAAGCTGGTTCAGAAAGAAGCAGAAGTCCTTGAATTATCTACCCAAAAGAAAGCTACGGTGACTTCTCAAGAAAAGGCAGAAGTCCAAGAGGAAATTGTTAAGAAGTCTCTAATACCTGAAGATATTAAGAAACCTTATCCAGAGGTTAAAGCCACTACCACCAAAATGTCAGTGTCTGAAGGCGAAAGAACTGTTGTCAAAGCCAATGTTCCCAATGCTTCTGATGTAAAATGGCTGCTAAATGGAGTAGAGTTAGCTAACTCTGAAGATTATAGATATGGTGTATCTGGAAGTGACCATACGTTGACCATTAGCAAGGCTACTCAGAAAGATGAAGGAATGCTTACCTGTGAAGGAAAGACAGAAGATGGTATCATAAAATGTCACTTCGAAATGAATGTTTCCAAAGATCTTTCAAATGCCCCAACCTTCATCACTCAACCAAAATCTCAAAATGTTAATGAAGGACAGAATGTGCTACTGACCTGTGAAGTCACTGGAGATCCTTCTCCTGAGATTCATTGGTTTAAAGATAATCAACCAGTAAGTACCGGTAATTATTTGTTAGCCATAAAAAAATTACTTGCATGCTTGGATTAAACATGACTTTAATTAAACCTCTCTTCCTGTTATCAGATTGCTCTCTCATCCAACGTCCAAGTAAATCGTTCCAAGAATGTTTATTCTCTTGCAATCCAAAATGCTGCATTGAGCGATAGTGGAAAATACACCGTTAAAGCAAAAAATTTTCATGGGCAATGCTCTGCAACAGCATCCTTGACCGTCCTTTGTAAGTTTATATTGTCTTCCAATTTTCCTTTAATGGCACTAGGACTTAGATGATATAAGAAAAGCAGCAGATTTAGTGAATTCTTTAATGAAGTACCATTTTACATACTGAATCAAAAGTGAAATATAAATAAGAATGTTATTATATTTAAATAAGCGTATAATAAATATTTAAGAAAACATTTTATGCCAGCTCAGTGTTGTCATAAAGCTTTCAAGTATCCTAACATATCTTGGCTATTAACCCCTTGGTTCTGGTGATAATTGATTAAAAAACTCTCAAGAACATTAAATTCTAGATGGTGCACAGCCTTCAAGATTTTAAAAAGTATTGAAGTTTTCAGATACAATATAAGGCTGTACATATCCGAGGAATCATTGGGTTACTTTATGTTTGCTATCTCTTTGTATACAGGCTTGTATTTAAGGAAAGCTGTGGTATTTTTTAATGGTGCTTTCAATGAATATAAATGAGGAAAACAAAGCCCTCTTCTTAGTATGTTTTCCCCACAATTCTTTAGTACTTATAATTTTAATGAGTAATTTTAAGTCATTTATATTTCCCTGATCATTGTAATAATAACTTATTTAATTTTATTCTTGCATTATTATCCATTATTGGAACTTTATGTCAAAAACCAGATTCAGTTTTCCTCAAATTGCAAGCCACTCCTGTTTCTCTTTTCATAAAGTCAATAGAGAACATGTGTCTTTACCAGCTAATGTGGTGTCATTGGTTTTTTTTTCCATGTACGTTTGCTATGCTCCACAGCTCTAATTGAAGAATCTCCAAAAGAGGTAGTGTTGAGGAGCAGTGGTGAAGCAAGCATGCAGGAGAGTTTCTCTTCGCAGTCATTTCAAATGTCCGCTTCTAAACAAGAAGCTTCGTTCAGCAGTAGCAGTATGACTGAAACGAAATTTGCAAGCATGTCTGCCAAAAGCATGTCTTCCATGAAAGAATCCTTTGTAGAGATGAGCTCCAGCAGTGTAACGGGGAAATCTAGTCTGACCCAAATGGAGAGTTCAACTAGTAGCTTGCTTAAATCTGGTATGAGAGGTGAGCAATACAATTATACGTAGAGGTAGAGAAATCCCCGCTAGTTCCTTTAGAATACCTCCTGTCCCAATGAAGTCAGAACCTCTACTGGGAATTAATTTTCAACTTTTTTTTTCTTGTTTGCAAAGGGATACCTCCCAAAATCGAAGCACTTCCAAGTGACATCTCCATCGAGGAAGGAAAGGTGCTGACCATTTCCTGTGCTTTCTCTGGAGAACCTACTCCTGATATAACTTGGTCCCGCAGCGGGCAAAATATTTCTAGCCAAGGGGGCAGATTCCATATTGAAACCTGTGAAGATTTAACCACATTTATCATAATGGATGTTCAGAAGAACGATGAGGGCCTTTACACACTGAATTTAGAAAATGACTTTGGCATCGACTCTGCCACTGTGAACATTAACATTCGATCAATGTAGAAAGTACAATAATTTTCTTTGCACTTGACTTTCT
This sequence comes from Sibynophis collaris, assembly GCA_036250565.1. Lineage (NCBI taxonomy): Eukaryota > Metazoa > Chordata > Lepidosauria > Squamata > Sibynophiidae > Sibynophis > Sibynophis collaris. Next base: position 7,921 of record JANHFK010002848.1, on the reverse strand, counting down.
GCCAAGTGACTCATACGGACTGAAATAACCGATTTGTAAATATATAGTTTTTAAAATAGTATTTTTATACCTTCCTAAACGAGAACAAGGTCCTAGAAATTACACTATGATTTATAGTCATCATTATGTGACTTTAAAACTTTTTTTTTTCATTTGACATGTACATACTGTATATAGCCGATGATAACGGTTATGGAGTTTTGTACCATTTATTTTATGACATTTGAAAATGTAACTTTTGGAACCGTTGGTAGGAGAAAGTTTCTGACGGAACGAATACCCTGCTCAACATTGAACTAATATTGGTGCCTCAACAAAAAGTTGATGTCTAAGATTGCCTCAACAGGTAGAGAGGCTCCCTGTTGAAGACTCCTTTCCTGACACCTAAGAGATAATGCTGTGCACGTTTCGTTGCGTGCATGAATTTATTTGCAATCAGAAACATAAGCCATTGGTGAGGTTTGCATTTACCCTCCTGTAAGCCCCACTCTAATAGCTTATGTTGGGTCTGATCAAAGTCAAACTTTATTTTGCTAATGACTGATTTACCATAGATGGAACAAAATGTCAGCGGCCAGCATTTTGTTCATCGCCTCTCTATGCATTGTTTCTGGCACAATGACTGCCTGAACAGCTTTACAAAAAAAGTAACATCACCTGGCTATCCCGTTATTGAACAAAGCTGTTTAGAACTCATGTACAGAAGCAGTGCCAACTCTTGGAGGTTCCATGGATGCAGTGATTATGTAATAGTGTTAGTATTTAGGTAGATAATGTCAAGTCTGGGCAACTAAGTTCTCAACCACAGTTTAAAGAAAATGTAAACTGTTGCTTTAACATCACATTTTGCCCTGAACATTAAATTTAGTTTAGTTTCATAAATAGTAAACTATTAGTGAGCTCTTAGCTATTTTACTGAACCTCCTTGAGATAGTATTCCTTTTAAATAAAGCATGCCACCTGCACATTACCACCTCTGTATCCTAGTCTTTTTTTTTTGTTCCTCTTTCTTCTACTTGCATTCCTACTTT
>JANHFK010002841.1:33994-45524 GCA_036250565.1 Sibynophis collaris | reverse complement strand
AACATTTGGGTGAATCAGTGCTTCCATTGTTGAAAGCCAAACTGGTATCCTCAAGTAATGTTGTTCTCTAATTTTCTCCCACACTAACAGTAATGTATTCCTAATATAATGTCTTTGAAAGAAACCGTGTATTTTATTTTTCCCATACCACAAGAAGGCATGCCAGCCCAATTGCAAATCATGCCCCTCCAAAGCCAATAGTCTTGTATGCCTCAATACAATTCATTCTTTCATCCATGTGAGTAACACAGCCTGATATTACAATTCTGGAGTGGGATTTTTTCACTTTAAATACCCAAATAAGGAGAGAGGATTTTGCAAAATAAATGGCTGGAACAGGAGAAATGCTGCTTTTCCCTCTGAACACAGGAGATTTATGCTTCCATTAGCATAAAGGAAAAAGTGAAAAACAATGACATACTGCAGATTTAGTATGCTGTGTAATTTGGCTTTCAGACCATATTAGGGACCTAGGAAATGTGTTACTCTGAATCAGGACTGTAATCTGTGGTGGCGCAGTGGTTAGAATGCAGTATTGCAGGCTAATTCAGCTCACTGCCAGGAGTTTGATCCTCACTGGTTCAAGGTTGACTCAGCCTTCCATCCTTCCGAGGTCAATAAAATGAGAACCCAGATTATTGGGGGCAATATGCTGACTCTGTAAACCGCTGAGAGAGGGCTGTAAAAGCGGTAGTGGTATATAAGTCTAGTGCTATTGCTAAATGCTAATGCTCTATAATCCATGGACCTCAGCATTGCCCACCCCAGGCTAGGTGGCTTCTCATAGGGGCTGGCAGGATGATGCAAGGAGGCTGGGCTTGAAAGAAAGGAAGTCTTGACCTCTTCCACAAGAACCTTGCACTCTGCATCCCAACAACTGCCTGGCTTATAGGAAGAAATTAAAAGTGGGGACTCCTTGTCTTCGCCTGGCTGGAGTATTCTCAGTGCACACATCCTAAAGTTGCCAAAGTTGAAAAGCATGGTCAAAAGCATGAAGAAACATTTTGAAACATTCCTTTGTGGAATTTTTGGCCACTCTCCCACCTTCCCTATTCACAGACTATAAAAAAGGTGGGGGCTAACATTTATTTCATCTGCCAATGATGGATAAAAAACAGGAACTTTGGGGCAGGGGAAAATATTGTCTCATGCAGAGGTGGGTTCCACTTACCTTCGCTACCGGTTTGCAATGGAAGCGTGCTCGCACGGGGCGCTTCTACGCATGCGCAGAGCCTCTGTGATGACGTCTGGGAGGGTGGGGGAGCCATTACTACTGGTTCACAAGATCCGGAGATAACCAGTAGGAACCCACCCCTAGTCTCATGGGTTTGCTGGTGAGATGAGCCAACAGAGCACCCTCAAAACAAGACCAAGGACTTCAAGTGCTTTTCTCAGCCCAATTGAGAAAAGCTCAGCTTTGAAACGGGCATGTTTTTCATGCAAAGCTTCTGCTGAATCCCTGAAATATTTTCTCATACTGCTTTGACTACTAAGTCCAGATAAAAAATACAAGAAACCTGTTCCAGGGCTGAGAGGGGAAAGAAAGGGAGAGTGAGCCATGCAAGTCTCTTTCCCACATGTCAGAAAGGCCGGCTAGCTGGGCTAACCTTAATGTCTCAGGGAGGAAACCAAGTACTTTTGCACATTGGAACTGCTTACAATGACTTTTGTTGCTGATGGCGCATGTTTCGATCTCCTTGTTAAATGTTGTTAAGCAGGAAACAGGTTTTGAGGCAACCGGGTCCTTGGGAGTTCAAGCTCCTGCCTCAAATGTTCTTACAAGATGCACAGTTGGCATCAGCTTACAGGAAATATTTAATTAGAAACGGAAGGCACTGGCTCCACTGACCTTGTATTTATATTTACTGTATATGGCTCATTACAATGACTTTTACCGACAGTTTACATTGGTGATTTATTTCTATTAGCCAATGGAGAATTTTCAGGATTAAAGAAGATGCAAACAGATAATGGGATACCACAGGCCAGGGCATGGGAATAGGAGAGAGGAGAGATCTTCTTGCAAAGGAGAAGACGGTGAGTCAAAGAGGGAGGAGAGTGACATATTTATGAGTCCAGTATCAGTTGCCTGCACCGATAAGCCATGGTCATTAAAGGAAGGAAAAGTCACCTTTGTGTGTATAAAATATGCACGCCGCAGAGCTTGAAAAGAGTGGACAGGAAAGCATTGGGTAAATAAAGGATATCCCATGAAACATAATATGAAAATAAAATTACCTCACTAGGCAGGAAAATTCTCCATCCAAGTAGTGGAATTTAAGGGGAGTAGAACAATTCATATTTTTAATTTAATTTTTATTCTGCTTTTCTCCCAAGAAGCTTCAGATTATACCTTGAATTCTGCCCATTTATAGATCATTCATTATAATAGATAAAGTTATAGATACACACAACGCCTGAGGAGATCAGTTGTATATTCTTATATCAATTATGTGGCAGTGAAACTGAATGGGAGATTTATGATACATCATATCTTGAAGCCACTGGTACATTACTTGATTTATGAAAGAAGATCTTCTGTATCTTACAATGAACATAGAAAATTCATTGCAAGACCCTTGAAGACTAACTAGTAGACTGGCCTAAACTTTTGAAGTTGTAGCCAGCTTGACTGTCACCATTGAGCAAATCACGATTCTATCTGAGCTTACACAAACAAGAACATAAAAGGTGACCATGCAAATGACTCAAGTGCCTACTCCAGTAATCTCAGAAAAAGAACAATAGAGCCTGAACCTCTTATCCTTGTCAAGAAAGAAGATAAACCTAATTGCAGAGAGGATGACTTGAGCCAAAGGAATCCTTACTCTCAAGCTACATTAGAGAATAAGAAGAGTAAGTTGATGATTAATGCCATTTGGTGCAGCAGTCTACCTCTGTTGAGCTTTGCCATTGCAGTTAGTAGAGAAAGGTCTGCATATACTCTAGAAGAGCACCAGGGCATCCCATGATGCAAACTGAAGCTTGGCCTTTTGTAGCTGACTGATCCATTGCTTGGATCCAGCCATTCCATTCAAAATGGAATGCTTCTTCCTTTCTCAAAACATTTTTATGCTTTGCCTTCCCCTAACCCCACATTTGTGTGTGGTTATTCAAAATTACAAATTAATGGCAAGATAATGAGGAGTTCCAAATCTCCTCCTCCTCCTTTTAGCCTATCCATTGCAGGATGAAGGCCTCTTCTGCCTGTTTGTTTTCAACCTATACGGTCCTAAGATTTCTTTAGCCAATTTTTGGGCCCACAATATTTGTTGATGTTGTTGATCCATCTTGTTTTAGGTCTCTTTCGTGGTTGTTTTTTTTATCAAGTGGGATCCATTCTATGACTGCCTTGGTTCACTTATAATCAGTTCTTATTGCTATGTGACCAGCCCATTTCCATTTCTTTTACTCTCTTGATGATATTGTATACTTTCTTTGGTTCTCTAATCCATGTGCAGGTCTTTCTATTTTGTCTTGTAATGCTAAACATGTATCTTTCCATGGCTCTTTGTGCCACTCATAGCTTTTGTATTGATTGTGGGTTAGTGTCAGGGATGGGTTCTACTTACCTTCGCTATTGGCTTGCAACGGGATAGTGCATGCATGCGCATTTGCTTCGCTCATGCATGGCACTTCTGCACATGCGCAGAACATCCGTGATGATGTCCGGGAAGGTGGGCAGAGCCTCCAGCCACCTTTACTACCGGTTCTAGGAACTGGACAGAATCGGTAGGAACCAATACTGGTTAGTGTCCATGTTAAACCGGCATAGGTTAGACAGGTAGCACACACTGATCGAAAACCTTTCTCTTCAGGCATAGGGGGAGGTTGTTCTTGAAAACTATACTTAGCTTGCTGAATGCCTGCCAGCCACATTTCACACGCCGTTCACTTTCCAAATCTGTTCAAGTTGCAAATCTACAACCCTGAAATTGCTTTTAAAAAGAGAGTAATGCATCTTGCATAACAACGAAGCCAGTATTTTATTGAAGTCAGTGTTTTATTGGAGAATCGTTCAGGAAATGCCTGTGAAAACAGTGATAGAAATTAACACCTCTGCAGAAACTTTTTAAAGCAAATACATTGCTAAATTCCTAAGCTTCAGTCCTGTTTAAAGCCAATTCTGACTAATTCCTACTTTGATTTGATTAACAAGCAAAGAAAATGAAAAATGTAGGAAAGTAGCAGTAGGAATATAAATTGTTATATACATTGAAAGGGCTATCCTCATGTCCTGTAATCATGGCCTGGACATGTGATCATTTCTTATGCAATAATCTCATCTTGTTGCTTTTGAGTCTTTCCAGGCCATATCTTGAAACAATTTAAAGTTGCCTTTTCCTGCCATTGAGTCAGTGTTGATTTTTGGTGACTGCCTGAGCTGGTCCCTGGCAGATTTCTTGGCAAGATTTTAGAAGTGGTTTTTCTTCTTAGGGCTAAGAGAGAGAGAAAGACTAGCTTAAAGTCACCCAGTTGGCTTAGTAATTAAGGCAAGAGTAGAATTCACTAACTTCTAATTTCTAGTGTTGTACCTTTAACTAGTATACCAATAGTCTCTATTTTTTTTTTAATTTAAAGAAATATTTTCCCTTTTTTCCGAACATGATCTTTGTTGTGGATATGGTCTGGAATTGCCACCCCTACAAGATAGACCAGACTAGGAAAACAAAGTCATCAATGCTAATACTACTTTTATTATAAGATTATAGTAATATAATGTTGTATGAATGTGTTTTCCCCCTCTTTCGCGTTATCTTTATGGAAACTGGGGTGGGTCTTAGTTTCTCAAGTTACAGTTCTGGCCCAAAGTCCTTTTTTTAAAAAAATCAGACTTGTTGTGTTTGTAGTTCTTTCTCTTTCTCCTGATCCCCAAAGTTATTCCTTGTGTCTATTACAGGCATGTTTTACCAACAATGTAGCCACAGCAGTAATGGGTTCCTACCGGTTCTGTCCGGTTCTTAGAACTGGTAGTAACGGCAGCAGGAGGCTCTGCCCACCCGCCCAGACATCGTCATGGATGATCTGGACATGTGCAGAAGCTTCTGTGCGAGATGTGCTCCAATGTGAGTCTGTAGCGAACTTAAGTAGAACCCACCCCTGAGTCACTGATATGTTTGGGGAGGAATCTGCCTTATCCGCATGGGGTGTTTTAGGCTGCTGCAGACATATGGCCATTTGGGAGGGACCAGTGCTTAAGTTCTGCAGAGTCATCTGCCCATATTATCCTCAGTTTCCACAGAACTTATGAGTTATTCCTTTATTTCTTTTTTTATCCCATTTCTTTTGTGTGCTCCTCATAAACAGGAAAAAGTGCAAGACCAGATTTTTAAAAATGAGGTCTCATAGTTGTGTATTGTCCGTTCACTTACCACTGTGAGGCCTTCCACGGCTGCTACCAAAAGGGAGTTTTGCTTTTCACTGTTTTAATGACTCAGAGGAACATAATACCAATAGCAATAGCACTTATATACCACTTCATAGTGCTTTTATAGCTCTCTCGAAGCAGTTTACAGAATCAGCATATTGCCCCCAACAGTCTGAGTCCTTATTCCATCGGAAGGATGGAAGGCTGAGTCAACCTTGAGCCAGTGAGATTTGAACTGCCGAACTGCAGCTAGCAGTCAGCTGAAGTAGCCTGCAGTTCTGCACTCTAACTACTGTGCCACCTCGGCTCTTTATTTGGGAGATTTGAAAATGAGACCATATCTTCCATAGAATACGCTTATCTGATGATGATGATGATGATACCAGCTTTCCTATTCTTAGTGGTTTAATTATTCTGGCTGGATTTAGTGACATATTATTCAAAAGTCATATCAAAATTATGCAGCTGGCTTATAAAAGCTAAACTCTTGTTTAAATTAATACAGAAGATTCCTCCAATTTAAAACATCTTAGGCATTAAACATAAAACATCACAAATTGTTTCTAGTTCACATCTGAATCCTCATTCTTTCTTAACTATCATTTACTTTACTGAATTTTTGATCCATAAACCACAGTTACAAATATCACATTAAGTGCTGTGATTTTACATATTTAATTCTACCACTGCAATATTGCCTTCATTATATTTAAAGACTTAATCTGGCTATATTAGGGTTAATGTTTGCAAATTTCTGGAACTCTGTTAGATATTTTAATATTTTTTACTCATCATTCAGATTTTATGGCCTAACTCCAGTCTTAATTTATATGAATGTTCTCTCTCTCTCTCACACACACACACACATTTGGACATATTGCATTCTATTTCTTCATGTAACCTCTATGCTTCATGTCCCTTAAGAGTCATTTTTGTATACTTTCATGAAACGATAAATACATATTATTAAATATACACATAAACCTCCAAGGTGTGGAAAAAAACTAAGCATGATGGTTGCTTCTTTGGGTTCTTTCTGTGCACCTCACCAATTGCTAGTGGAGTTCCTCACGAAGGTAGCATCTACACAATGAGGGACAGGAGCTCCATGCATCAATGACAATCACAGTTTACAATTATGCTTCTTTAGAAAGCTTGACCTAACCCTGTACTAAGTGGGCAGATTTCCTGAACCAACATTACATCAAGATGGGTAGGGTTATCAGTGTAATGCCTCCATCTTTTCTGTATAGAGGTACAGTTCTTCTGGCATAGCTTTTTTAGGACGATGGAATAAACATTTTTAGCATAGTCTGAATTCTTCATGAACAAAAAAAGGTGGAAAAGTTTCTCCTCCCCACCCCCACATTATCTCTTCTTCTAGTGGCACCAACTGATTGTTTTGCCTGAGTGAACATACTGTGCTTTTGGTCTTAGGACAAGTAAATAAAACATTTAAAAACTGCCCAACCCCTACTTAGACATTTCAAGACTTGCAAATCCTATTTAGGCAGAAGTGCAGAAGTGCATGCAAGCATAATTAAACATGGTAATGTCAAAAGAGATTAATTCCAGACATTACTTGCCAGTAAAACTAGCTACAAATGAGCAAGGGCTGCAAAGATTCAATGGACTGGGCAAAATTATTTCTGCTGCAAATGCATAGGTTTCAAAGGAGCTGTACCAGCAATAAACCTGGCTCACTGCGTTTGGAATATGCTATGTTTGCAGGAAACCAAATGTTACCACTTCTTTTAACTAGCAATTAATAAAACACATAAGACAGAAAATGTGGCATATTAAGTTGCTTTGTTATACATGAACAGGGTATTATTTGTCTGTTTTTAATTCTATGACACAGCAGATGACATGCCCAAATTACAATATTCTCCATCCCATCAAATGACTTAAATATGCTTTACAAGATGGGTTCCTACAGCTATCATTAGGCAAGGAGTGTTCCTTTTTTCAATCCTTTCCTTCTTCACAGTTGTTTAGTGAGAAGGAAAAAAAGAATTGGTGATTGAAGACCCAGGAAGATTAAAAGATGATGATGAAATCTGGATGCCTTCTAAAAATCTGTCAGTGAGGGGAGTTGATCAGGATAGGTTCCAAACAGTAGTTTGAGGGTAGAGAATAGAAGTCCTAAGCAGTGAATTAACTTCTAATTTCTAAAATCAACTATCACTGCACACAAATCTTTGCATAGGTCCCTTCTGTTCCTTGACTCATTTTTACTGTTAAAGAAACAACAGACAAAGCCAAATCGATTGACCTGCCATTTCCCGTTTTATACATGTCTGGTTTTGTTGCAGCGGTGCAGTCCGGCCGGATCTATCCAGCTCATGTGAACCGGTAGGGCCAGCGATGGGAGGCTCTGCCCACCCGCCGGGATGTCATTACGTCCCGTTTTTTATCCCCTGCGCATGCGCAGAGGAGGCACATGCGCTCACATTCCTGAACCGATAGCAAAGGTAAGTGCATTTCACCACTGTTTTGTTGTGTTGCTGATTGCTTAAACAAATAATCTATTAAGTTTATTGCTTTGTTAAAATCCAAATTATAACATGACTATACTTTTTCATGCCATGAATGAATTCCTAAGGATTTGATAATCTTTTTAAAAAAAATAAAACTAAACTCCTCAGTGGAAGAACAACTTAAAACTGCACAGACCAGTTAAGCTTTTATCTAGAAGTGTTTACCACAAGATAGTTAAGAGTTCTTAGAGAACAATTTAATGTTCTCAAATTAAAGCAATGGGGCCCTGTAAGATGGTGTAATGACTTCACACTGGGACTGTGATTTTTGAGAAAACATTGCCTGTACATTTTCAGCACTAATGCTAAAGTTGGTCTCTCTCTGTTAAGAACAGCTACTCTGTCAATTGAGACCAACTTGCAGTCAAAAAAGAAAACTCTGAGATATATGTTTAACATTGCTTTCCAGTCTAACCAGGAATTATAAATCTGAAGTATGTTTACAGTCTTCTGGGCTTGCAAAATCAATGTGGTGGTAACTACTACTGCAGAGGGTAAATGAATATTAAATCTCATCTCGCCTTTTTTATATGTTTAAAAACCTGTATTATATTATTGGTAGTTTCTCACCTGTTTCATGTTTACGCACACCCAACAAGATTTTTTTATGGGAAGCATAAACAATTAACTGTTATTTTCAATAGCAGAACTGAGAGTTTCTCCTTTCATTTAGTATTTCTTTTAAACAGTAACTAATTTTAATTAATTATTTATTTATTTTTGTCTAACAAGGCAATGAAACACTATAGTTCAGCTGTGAAAGTTTCATGAATAAACAAGGGCCTATCTGAATTTACTCTAAGAACACCAATGAAACCAAACGCAGATTATGGCTCAAAGGTCTCCCAGGTGCCTGTTTGCCTAAGAAACTCACAGTACCTGTAAAGCAAGTTTAAGATGAATTTAGGTAGCCAATCTAGTCTTTCTGCCTATGTGACACAAAGCACTTAGAAATATTTCTTCAGGGCACTCATTGTTTGACCCTAGTTTAATCAGCACTTTTAAAAAAGTTACATAACTTGGCACTTTATCCTTTTCACACAGTAAACACATATATATTTGTGTCAGTTTATGTCTTTCTAAGCAGTGTTACAATCATATCATTTGCTGCTATGTCTCACTGTGCAACTATCAATGTTCCAAACAAGTAAGTCTGTGAAAATATTGTGCTACTGAGTGATCCATGCAAAACATAATCAGGCTTGGGTTGTATTCTGCTATGTGTAACCAGGATGTATACAAACTAGAAATACAAGTGCTCTTTTGAAGTCAGTAGTCATATTCATATTTGTAAGCTTGAAAACCTGTCCCTTCAAATTAAAACAATTGTAATGTTGGCAAATGATGTAGCCTCCAAAAGTATTAGTGGTCAAATGTTTGACTGTGAATCAAAGTGTAAGACATCTGATGAGTGGAATGCTGACTTGCCACTCTTCTAGGAGATATCCATAAATTTCATTTTCTGCATGTCCAAGAAATCCATACTTTCACACTCTGCGACTGGATTTTCTCCATCTTTTACTTAGAATTATTTTTAATCTGGTTCTTGGGTGATAGTTAATCTTCTTCAAATAGCTATGGGGAGCCTAACTCAGCAAGATGGCATAATAGCACAGTCCATTATCGTATTTCTGATTCATCTGCAATTGCTTCCATTTAAACGTAAAATTAGATCCATATAAATTGGATATATGGTAGCATTTCTATATCTGAAATAGTAGCTTGTGGTTCATATAAGAATAATATTTACTTCTTCATCCTAAATTTCAAACACTTACTAGAAAACATGTTCTAATTTCCTGACATAGGCTAAATGTGTTTTCATTCAATTTGTCTTTTTGTTCTTTAAATAAAATGCATATTAAGTTTAGCACAAGACAGACTTTTTACTTTGATGTGAACAGTTAGTCAGAATACAATTGCAAAAAATCACATCTGATTATTTAGAAAGGAGGATATATTGTACTTACCAGTTTTTAAAGCAAATATTAAATCATCAAATTCTTGTGATTCTTCATCTGCCATCAAAGAACTGTTCCTAAATCCTCCAGCAGCTATGTAGGCATTGCCATTCTGTGGGCTTTGCTTAAAGACAGTCCTGGCCTCAGTGCCTGTTCTTGGGGATGTCCTCTCCCAGTCTGCTGGCATCTTTAGAAAAAGCATTAAGTGTACAGGTTTTTTTTATACAGAATGGCACAAAAAATCACTCTGTGTTATCTTCCTAATGATGTTATTGGTTCACTAGACTAGAGGATTCCTCAAATAGCAAATGATACCTTCATCATTATTTATTTATTTTGGCAACTGAGGAAAATATTATCTTGATTTAGATGCAATAGGTTGACCCCAAATATCCTGGCCCTAGCAAGCATGTAGTCAAAAGAATTAGAGCAACAGATTTTTTCTTATGCATTTTGGCATTTCCCAATGCCAAAACAGCAGGGATGGAAAAAAGATTTTGCCACCTGACATCTCCTTGTCTAAGTGCATTTTGTATCCCAATTGATTAAATTATGCTGGATCCTAAGTTACACAATTTCACAAAGCTTTCTCCTTTCCCAGTAAAAATCAGTTCAGTATTGAGAAATAAGAATTTTGGACCTGTAATAATATTTTAATGGCTACGTCAGGCCCACAAATTAAGTGATATTGCCAAAAATACCACTATCAAAGGAAGGCTGTTTCTCTAAGTCTAGCCATCAATTCCTTTAGGGATACACAGACTATTCAAAACTATTCTTGATAAAATAATAATGTAGTAGATATACAAGATGAAAGTTACTTTCTTTGTGAAATAATAATTGGTAGATCTACAAACACATAAAATATAGAATGATATCAAACTGGCCTTGGATTTATGTGTATCTTACTGTGGATTCTGTAACTCCACAGCAGATGTTCAAAGAAAAAGAGTCAGAGCTGCCAGCATTATAGTAGAAGCAACTACAAGGCTGCCTTATAGTCTGAGACCCTCTGGACATGTGAAGACTGGTTCTATTTCAGCCAACACTGGTTGCCTGCTGAGGTGAAAGTCAAAGATCTTCCTGCATCTCTGAATACCTCAGGAATGGTAATTAGTTGGAGCAAGAAGAGGTAGTTTCTGTGACAATAACCTTGTGCTGGTTATTGTCTAAGGAAGCCTTGTGTCATCTCCTCTTTAATGGCTTTTCAGAGGATGGGTAAGTCTTTCTTTCTGCTATAATGACTACTTATTTCAGAAGGAGTGGTTAGTAATAGAATTATTTTTACATAATTGGATCACCTCCCCAAGAGGAGTTCCTCCCCAACATGGCTTCTGAATGGTAAGGAGATTTTTCTCTCTTACTGGTAATCTGCTGATTTTGCTGCCTAAACTGTCTTTCTGGTAATGTTGCTCCCTAGATTTGAACGGGAGCACTTGGGAATGACCCAAAGATGACTTTGGATGGACATGGACCCATTTGGAAAGGGGATCTTAAAGATTCAAAGATCAAAGAGATATCAAATGTACAGAGGTATAACTGAGTTGATTCCATACAACTCTCTGAACTTCACATTTTCATTTGTTTCTTTGGAGGACTGGGAAAGAGGAATGGATTTATTACTCTTAATTGCAAACCACTTTTATCTGGACTTTGTTCGG
>JANHFK010002841.1:8724-21212 GCA_036250565.1 Sibynophis collaris | reverse complement strand
GACTTTGTATAAATATACAAAAGTATGAAGGCTATTGCTTAGCGCATTGTAAGCCACCCTGAGTCTTCGGAGAAGGGAGGCATATAAATCAAATTAAAAAAAAAAAAGTCAGTATCTATCCAATAGATGAATCTCTAGCTTCCGCTAAATGCCAAAATAATGTGATCTGGTACATATATGTCTAGGAAAGGCTTGAGCAAGTTGGTGATGGCAATTATGAATACACTTTTAATATTTTCCCAGAGCAAACCGGAGGGAAAAAACCCAACTCTCCAGATATTTCCTGGCCAATCTCTTATAATCAATTCTGGAGCAGGAATTCTTCAGTTCACAGTGATGATTCAGCTCCAAGCTTTTTTTTCTGTAGTTCCCATGGAAGTTGGTCATATGGCTTCCCTGGTCACCTAGACTAGGAATTAGGTTGAAGAAAGTATTCTGAGATTCTTTAAGTAGGAATAGCAAATAAAATCTCAACAGAAGCAAAAAAACAGCAACATCTTACTGAAGATTGCACTCAATGACCAATGCTATATCTCTTAGGGCTGAGGTTTTTGTTTTGATTCTTTTAATATTACTAATATAATAGTTTTCACATAACCCTGTTTAGAAACAAGAAGAAGCCAGCAATCCCTATGAAGCAAAGTTATTCATCAAAGGCACTCATGCTTTTCAGGAGCTGGTATCTGGTGTCTTCCTAACTACTTGTTCCCAACAGCATTCACTGTGAATGGAGTTCACAGGAGAAAACCTTATCTGACTTTCATATACATGTTTATAACCTTCTTGTCATGACACATAAGTGGCAGCCATCTTACATACTGACTACAAAGGAATATTGTTATTTTGTCATTCTTGCATTTACCGCCAAGCAACATATTTGTGCCTCCAAATTATAGCATTTTGGAAGGGAGAGGAAACAAAGATGCATTTGCAAACAAAATTATATTATTACTTCTGAATTCAATAAGGATCAAAGCACTTGAATATAAATAAAAAAAGAGTACAGAGCACAAAGCTATTTTCTCTTTAATTTACTAAACATATTTTAATTAAAAGAACCAATTTAATTAAATAATTAAAAGAAACAGACATAACAAATACAAAGGGTATGAAAAATATAATAATTGACATTGAAAAGGATTATAAATGGTTGCATTTATTTATTAGATATATTTCTCAGCTTTCATTGAGCAACCTAAGGTGTCACATAGCATTGCTTCTACCCATTTTTCCCTCAAAACAACATCATCCCTCAATAGTAGGTTAGGCTGAGAGAGAGTGACTGATCCAAAGTCACTTAGAGATATTTCATGGCTGGCGTGGCTTAAAACCTGGGTTTTCCTAGTCCCAGTCCAACATTTTATAGACAGTTTAGATACCACTATAAGTTCTGTTGACTTCAAATAAATCACAAGCAAATAGAATTATTTGGGGTGGAGGATGGCTATGGAAAGTTTCACAGGAATCCTTGAACTCTCTGAATTTTTATTGAATTGTTATACATTATTGGTAAATTAATCTTCTTGCATGCTTTTTCAGTGGTTGCAGTTTGTGATGTGGGTGCATGTGGGTTCCCTCCGAGTCTTTTTTTTTTAATGCTTGTCACTTGCTATAAATAACATTTTTTTCTTCAAAGATTCAACTTTTTGAGAAGACTTTGTTCACAGCTAAGTGGGGAGGGGAGGGTTAAATATAGAAATAGTTTAATTTTGAGAACATGTCAGTTGTATAAAAGTATCTCACTCTTTATTAGAACTATCAAACGGAAGGAAAACATTTAGTAGAGCATGCAATCTGGTAATGCGGGCTTTTTAAAATATATATATATATAGATTTAAAAACAGCATTTTGAAATTAAAATATGAAAGTAGTAAATAAATCAATATTATTATAAATGCAATGCAGCTTGTAAATGCCATTATTAATGTTACATGGTTTTGGTAAATAAATTCAACAATAAATCTCTGGAGAGTGCATTATTGTTCATATAATATTGAGACCGCATATACCAATATTGCTTACATCATTATTGCTAGTGGAGATGAAGCATAATGAAATAGATAAATGTTTGGGGACAAGGGAATAAATGGAATTCAATTCCAGATTAGGCATACTGAATTTAAGATAGCGCTGGCAAAAAGACATTGTGAAAGAAATAGTCCATAATGTTTACATGAAACTCAAGATGGAAGAGTAATCTGGAGCAAAGTGCAACATCTAGATCAAAGCATTATTTGAAAATAGGGCTACAAGGATCAGTGATACAGCTTGGAAAGTCAATAGATCTCTTAATACACTAATACAGTGATGGCTAACCTTTTTGCTGTCGCTTGCCAAAAGCGGGAGGAGCACAGGGGGTCACATGTGTGCATGCCCACGCACATAATTCAATGACCCCCGAGCCCCCCTGCGCATGTGCACGCGATGGCACGGGGGCCCGATATGCCTGTTTTTTGCCCTCCCCAGGCTCCAGAGGCTTTCTAGGAGCCTGGGGAAGGCGAAAATGGCCTTCCCCACCCCCTAGAGGCCCTCCGGAGGCCGGACACGGCCTGTTTTCCAACTTCTGGTGGGACCAGAAGGCTCAAAAATCAGTTGGCCAGCTTGTGTATGCATGCTGGAGCTGAGCTAGGGCAACGTTCAGGTGCCCACGGACATGGCTCTCCGTGCCACCTGTGGCCCCCGTGCCATAGGTTCGCCATCACTGCACTAATACATTGCTGTAATGTGAGAATACTAACTATTCTTTAAATTATTAATTCAAATTGAACATGAACATTCTTCCTGTTGCTTTTTGCCAAAAGGATGGCAATTTTAATATGACAGCCCTCCTCTCCCCTCCCCTCAAAATACTCCCATCGTTATCTGCCTTCTTAGGTTCTCAACTAATCTAATATAGCCCTTCTATTTTAGTGGTAAATTATCTGGAAATAAATCACCATCCTACTGCTTTTTACAGTCTGAACAAATGTCAGAAAATGTTAGTTTATGTGAAAACTTAGGTCAGAATTAAAGGCCCCAATCAAAATAATTAGAATATGCTTAACATAGTGCAACAAAGAACATTAGAATGAATGAATTTATTGGAATGAATGAATAAATAAACGAGAAGACTGAAGACACAATTAAAAGTAAAAGTAAAAAAGTAAACAGAAAAGAAGGAGCGCATTGTTTCAAACAGAGCACCCAAAGTGCCAGATCTCACGTAACATTTCATGCCTTGACACTGAGGACATTTTTAAAAAGCATCTCCCAATGTAAGAATAGCCAAGCTACTGAGCTGAACTTTTTAGCATTATCTTATAATTTCATAACTTTTGAAGAAGGGAGATTCTCATTTCATTTCCAGGCATTTTAGTTCTTACTTTAATGCCTTGAAACTGTGTTGCCTAACTGACCTATAATAATACTTCCCAGATATTGATTTCTGCAAAAATTCAGTAGTTGTCTCCTCTTTAAGACTGCAACCTTGGAAAGATATAATTTGTTCCTGCAAGCAGAGTAGCAACAAGTCAGGCAAGGTCAGACATCTGCTACTTTCTCTACTTCTTATCCATAATGTTGCAATTATCAAGGTTTTACTGCTCATGAGCATCACCAAATCCTTGAAGATGATACAGGCTGACCAATTTTCTCTTCTAGTCATAACAATTATTCAGCTGCTGCAAGGTGAGGAATGCAACGCTCTTCTAACCAAACCAATATTTACTTCAATTTGAATGCTTGCTCCTCTGCTCTATATCTGAGTCAGAGGCACAAATGCTCAGATTAAGAACAAATACAAAAACCAAGGCCTTATACAAATACTTCTTGCCATTTCATTATATTCTGATTTATTTTACTTTTGGTGATCCATCAAAGAAGGAAAGAGATAAGACTCACACAGAGACACACACAACGCGTGTTGTAAATTCTTTAAGGTAACATTTATTGCAGTCTTTAAACCAGGGGTGAAATCTACTTACCTTCCTTACCGGTTCGGAAGTACGCGAAAATCATCACATCTGATTTTTTACCCTCTGCGCATGCGCAGAGGGTTAAAAACCTGGAAGTAATGACGTCTGGGCGGGTGGGCAGAGCCTCGTGCTGCTGCTGCTACTGACACACGCGAGCCAGGCAGGCAGGACCGGCAGAATTTCACCATTGCTTTAAATATGCTTGTTTCTTGTGCCTTCCTCAATTTCTGAAAAGGAAAAGTTTGGCATCACTATCAAGAATGTTTCTTTGTATGTCAGATTTTCTCAGTAAAACACAATTCAATCTGGAGTGAGTGAATTCTGTATTGGTTCAATTTTCTCTTTCCTGTAACATATTTTGTTGCCACAAACACACATCACACGTAATGGGGAGGGGGGAAGGAATTGTTGAAGATGGAGGGAGAAATTACCGCTGGAAAAACTTATCTATACCTGTCATAATGGTTCCCCCCCCCCCTCCTTCCTCTTTTCTTCTCTCTCTCTGATCCACTTATTCTGCTGAAATTCTGTTCCGATGTTATTAAATAATCAAAGAATCTTATGTGGGACATAAGTGAGTTAGAAGCAACATTGTGTTTCTTTCTCTCTTCATTCTTCTTATTTCTTTAAATCTGTGTTTTCAAACTTGGCAACTTTAAGGTCTGTGGACTTCAGCCCCCATGGTTCCCTAGCCAGCGAGGCTGGGAGTTGAAGTTAAAGATTCCAATTTTGAAAAACTCTGGTGTAAAGGAATTCTCACTATTAAAATCAATGAAAAACCAATTTGAGCATGTGTCACTGTCCAGAAAGATAAAATCTAGCAAAACTGTGGCCCTTCCTGCCACGTG
Source organism: Sibynophis collaris (assembly GCA_036250565.1). Taxonomy (NCBI): domain Eukaryota; kingdom Metazoa; phylum Chordata; class Lepidosauria; order Squamata; family Sibynophiidae; genus Sibynophis; species Sibynophis collaris. The sequence continues at coordinate 16,411 of JANHFK010002841.1, read as the reverse complement.
TCCTCTTGTGGAATCCTTGGTGCTCTCTGAGTTTAGTAGTCTGCTTGCAGACATTTTGTTACCAGACTAAAATATCATTTTCAGTGCTTGAAAGGAATGGGATTTGAAAGAACCAAGCACAGAAACCAAGACTCCGTAGTTTAACCCTGAAATACATATATTCCAGGGGTGGGTTCCAGTTATCTTCGCTACCAGTTCACAACGGGAGCGTGCATGTGCACGTGGTGCTTCTGCACATGCGCATAAGCTTTTGCGCACACGCAGAGCATCTCTGATTATATCTGAGTGGGTGGGCTGAGCCTCCCGCTGCCGTTACTACCAGTTCTAAGAACCGGAGCGAACCGATAGGAACCCACTACTGATATATTCTCTTCCATTGGTACATATTCTTTTCCTCTTTGAGTATTGGAGTGAATTTGCATCAGAGGACATTGTGCACCCTGAAAGAAGATGCTACGGTCAAATTCCCACCCACCCCTCCAAGTTCGGAATATTTTCCACCTCACAACAGAGGCATCATCCCATAACTTTCTTAAGAGATCATAGGATTAGGTTCCAAGGCTCCATACATTGATCCTCTACTTAAGGTTTAGGACCGCTTATTTGAATTGTGTATCTTAGTCCCAAACTTACAAAATGAAACAAACACCAAGTTTAAAGTTAATAAAACTTCATGAAATCTTAAAAAGTTTTAAATACATTAACTGAGCTGTGTGAAGAATTCATACAATGTGCCCACATCTCAATTCATAGTTTTTGGTTCATTCTAAACCCTGAGCAAATAAGTAAATTAACTTAGCAGAAAACTAACAGGAGCTTTTTACATTTCTGATAAAATAAAAAAGAGAAAGAGGAGAACATAGTAGAATGACAGTTAATCTACTTGCAATTGGAAAAAATCTGTCAGTGTTTTCCTTTCTACGTAAAACTTGGTTGATTTGGGTGTTCAATACCACTCTGTACAAAGGACTTGTAGCCTTCTGTTTCAATGACTTATTGACATAAGGTGGGGTTTGGGGCAACTTCCTGCCACAGTTTCTAATAGTCATAAAGCAGAACAATGGGGCTGCCTTTTTGTTCATAACACTAAGTATTAGGAGGAAATTTTTGAAGACCTTCACAGAGGAAAATAAAATTTGTTAACCCTAGCCATCATAATAATTCCTTCTAATAGTGATTGAGTTAATTTTCAAAATTAGAATTCATCTGAAGTTCTTTTACGCAACTATCACTAAGCTAGAAGACAATACTCAGAAAGTGTTTCAGACCTAATAATTCCATTTTGTAAAGCAAATTTAGTAGCTGCGGTCACACACCATTCAAAGCTATAATCTGATTTGTTTGGTTCAATTCAGTACAATAAGTGAATTCAATCTTTATAACTTATAAACTACCGTTTATGTTTTAGTATTATATAAACCAGGCTACTATAATATATTCAATAAATAACAAACCATGTAAATTATTATTTTTTATTAAATGTATATGCTGCTCATCTCCTTGATAAGATGATTCTAGGTGGTAATAAAAGGAAATACAAAATGTGAATTAGTGTCTCCATCATATTACATTTCCTTCCCTTCTCTTCTTTTGAAATGGCACCAGCAATGTCGAGATACTTTGAAGTTAATTCAGATATCTCATTTTTTCACATTGCTCCTTATACCACAAATAATTGAAATTATTTTCAAGTTGCTTTAAATAAATATTACTAAATCATTCATATTACAGGACAAAAAAGAAACATCTGAAGAATTCATTGATTTGATTAATCTTGTATTTTGGTAAGTAACTTTCATAGACCATGGTTTTTAAGCTCTGTAATTTTATGTATTTATGTTTGTAAATATTTTAGCAATATTTTTAAGGAGAGTACTTTCTACTGACTTTGCATGTTTTTTAAAACAGCTAATCTCTGAAATAAACTGAAAAAGAAGCACTTTTTACCAACTAGATCTTGGAAGAAGCAGCCTCAAAGAGTTTGCAATTTGAGTGCATGTGAAGGGCAATACCAATTGGATGAATTTTCATTACTTCAACATAGATTTCAGTTCCAGGTTAGGAGAAATGTATTGGTAGTAAGAGCAGATTGATAAATTGATCAACTCTTAATGAAGATCATTTCCCCCCCTTGCTGGAGATTTTAAAGAATTCCAGAATTCCTGCAACAAACAGTATGAGGTAGACAGCTGCATGACCTACAAAATGTTGCTGAATTACTGCTCCCAGTGTCTCTCACCACTGGTTAAGATGGTTGATGGTTGTAAAATTGACATTTTGAGAGTCCTCTATGCCTGGTATGAACAAAGTCCCTTCAAAAATATGTTTTTGAGGAGACATAGTCTTGCAGAGATAACTCTATTGTGAACATGAAGTCATTATTCATCAGCCAAAGTTTATTTCAGATACAGAATGTCTCCATAATGTAGGTCTTCAGTACATACCTTATTCGGAATCTGAATGGCTTCTTTATTGGTTTCATTAAATGAATACATTCTGGGGAGCATTACTTTATATATGGAAATATTTTTTCACTGAAATTAATAGCAACTCACCCTCTGCCAAAACAAGAATTCTTCTGTACATCTGATATCTCACTCTGTGAACTAAGGATATTAAGTTCAAAATCAATGTAAAAGACCTTTATTGTTTATCTATAATAGTTAAATATTCAACTGTTATGAGTTAAGACATCCATGATAACAGCTAAATTTGCTCCAATATTGTGCATTTGTGTCCATGTGTTTGTCTATAGTTATAGCTATATTTATCCCAGGCTGAGAGTCACCTAGGGTGAAATGGACAGCTACAGTATATAAATACATACTGATTCATAAATACATACTTGCTGTGTACAATTGAATTATATTTTTTTTTGCACAACAGTGAATTCACCTTTTTTTTAACTTAACCTTTCCTTTTAACATAAAGGTAAAATAAAATTTAGCCCAAAATCTGGCCTGAAAATTGTCTGTAAAGTGTATATTGAAGGAAAACAATGGAGTATCTTAATCTGAGGTGGGGGTGGGGACTGTGATCCAACATTGGGTTACTATGGCACTCAGAGTTCCCTCTTCTTTTGTAATGCTAGTATCAAGGCACGTGTCTATAGTAAGAAGCCTGCATATATACATGATTGGTGCTTCCTTGTAATCTGAACCCCTCCACTATTATGCCTCCATGCAATCTATAAAGAGAGAATCTCTAATGGACACCCCCTTGTTTTCTTTTTTTACTTCTCCCCTTACCTCTGCTAGTGTACCCAGGAATATGAAGCTCATGGAGTGTTTCAGCACTCCACTGGGTAAATAGACAACCAAAATATTCAGATCCGAGGCATCTTGGCCTTTTAGTGACCCTTCACCTGACCTATCCCTAGTCACTCTCACCAACAGTTTTATTTATATTGGGTCCTTGGTGCTCTCAATGCTGAGGCATCACCTTCTCCGGCTGCATCTCCCATCTCTACTGCAGCTATTTGCCAGTTACAGCTGAAAGGTATACAGTCAAGTTATATGAGAAAAGCAACATTGAGTTTCCACTGCTGCCTTTGATATTCCTGTGGGAAGATGATAGCCATTCCAATGTGGTCAGGACCCTTAAACCCTTCCATCTGTACTACTCCTCTCACTGCCAAGCGATTATCTCTGTTATCACGGCTTCTGATTACGAGGCTGTTTCCCTCTCACTTAACACACAGAATGCATACTCCAGGGAAATCCTGGTGCAGTAGCTGGGTTTCCCAGCACAATAAGTGAATGCCTCCATTAAAATAGCCTTCTTGTAGCCTCCCAAGATGATGCCTTGTCCTGGGATGAGATCAGAAGCAGTGAAAGTATGATTTCATGGCTCAGGCTACAATTCCAGAAAGGATTACTCACAGTTAGAGAAATGCACAGAAGATACTAAATCAGTCCAGAAGCTGAAAGGTAAACAAGTCCAGATCCAATCAGTGGAGAACAAAGGCAAGAGTGTGATATCAGGTTATATTGATATACCAAGGCTGATACCTCAGTGAGGCTTCAAAACACACTTAACCAGTAGACTTCACTTCCATTAATGAATTATCCATAGACAGAGAACTTTGTATTAGAATCTATAGCAATCCTTACTCAGAATTTAATCCTGATCTGTCTTTAAGGCCATCCAGGAGTATTAAATTAATAGCATTTACTCAACTGTGGCCTCTAAAACTCAATCTGGCTTCACACTCCATTTTGTAAGCTTATATTTTCATGCCTCTTGTTCTCTGATGCCTAACCAAAAGGGAGCATCAATCATATGGCCTTGTATGGTAAGTTTAGATCAGAGTCCTGGGCCATTGGAATTTCATTTTGGTCCAAATTTGTGGTGAGGGTCCATCTGGTGCAGAGGATCAGTGGATCACTTGACCATGTTTTCCCTTCTAAAAAGTCTTCCTCAGATGTGTCACCCAAACTAAAAGTCTAAGTTAACTAGATGTTTTTTATAACCCTGTATGTATATTATTCTATATATTTATGTATTAATTATGTATACATATTACATTTATTTTTCATGTACATTCATATGAAGTATTAAGTATATTATTATATATTATATATTACTGCATATTATTTTTTATACCCCTGTATGACCTCCCTTCAGAATGGGGGTAGCGCTTTCTTTTTAAACAATAATTTTATTATACTGCTATTTAAATGTTTCCTTCAATGAATAGAAATGGAACACATCTTATAAAGTTGTCATCAGAACAGCTTCTTGTAATAAAAGTACAGGGCAACATAGCCCCCAAATTCTAGTATTTTTGGAACATTACATTGATCTGATTTATTTATGTGAGGAAAGGATCAGTTGTCTTCAGTAACCTGGAGGGCTGCTGCAAACATCCAGATGATCCCTAGAGGGCTAGAACTATCCTCAACTCTTTACTGGAATGTAGTGGTCATTTAGATTTTTGCAGCCCAAATTTTGTACCTTTAGCATAAGCTAGCTCTATGATATAAGCTAGAAGAAAATGGTGCTTTCCTTTCACTACAGTGGGTGCATTATCAGAGAATGCTTAAAACAATAACTAAGGATGCATTTTCTTATTTTAAAAAGAAATCAATATGCATGTGATCCTGAATATATGTATGTTAAAAATCCACTCTAGTGTAGCTGTTGGTTCACATGAGTATATGACAATCATATTGAACCGCAATAACCGACCTAAATGTATGATGCTGGATTGGTTATTGTACAAAACCACAGAGAGGACCTTGAGAAAATTAGGCAGACCATAATGCCTGCAGAAACAGAAGTATATTTTAGGCCAGGGCAACAGAGAAAGTGTGAGAAAGAGGCTGATTTCTAATTCATATAGTGTATATTAATTTATATGTTTTATATTTCTATAGCCTATGACAATCAAATAGAGTTCTGATTTGTAGAGTTGGTTTCTTGTCATGGCTTACCTCACAGGGCTGACACATCATTTGCATCTAATACAGAAATGCTCTTTTTAAGTCCTGAAAAGCCTCTTTCAAGCTAGTTTATTACAGATATATAAGTAGGGTGACCAACTTTTTTACAATGAGGAGGACACAAATAAATTGAAGAAAAAAAATCGTAAATAAAAGAAAAAATTTATTCATTGTAAACAAAGCCATTTGCGTGTGGCGCACTCTCTCAAAACAATTCTCCTGTGCGGAGCGCATGTGTCTCATAATCGCATCTCACCGCACTGTACCAAGTCTTGATGCATCGTCATGTCAAACACAAATACGTCACATCACACGCAACGGATCGGATCGGATTGGCATCAATCGAATATGGAGATTTACAGATTAGTCTTCAAATATCGAAAAAGAGGACACGTAGGAGGACACTTTTCGAGAGAGGACAGAACTTACAAAAGAAGGACTGCCTTCCCTAAAGGAGGATGATTGGTCACCTTAATATAAGATGTCAAACCCCTTCATCCACATCAGCCTATGTTTATGGAGATAGTGCTCAGAAATGGAGCATATCACATGGAGAGAAAAAAAATCTATTATTGTGTTTCATAAATGACCAGAGCACTCTGGTCAATGTTTTGGCAAATGTGTGGATTTTTCGAATAGTATACTAAGGAAATGAACTGCCAATATTCATGTCTGAAAAAGTGAATTTATCAAAGAGAGGCTTGATCCATGGAAGACTACCTATTCTTTCTACATACTTTCCATATTCTATAGCCTCTAGAGTAAGAGGGTTGCCACTTCGTATCGCATGCTACCCCCTATCCATAGATCTCCAACAGAGAGCAGCCTTAGCTTTACTCACTCTGTGTAAAGATAAGAGGGCAGGGAGGGAATATCATGTCAGGGAATGTCTGTTGTCTAAATAGTGACTAGAAACATCCCATCCCAAATACAGGCCCATTATCAAGCCCAGCTTAAATAAACTTCACTGTGCATTCAGTGATCAACCTCCCTCAGAGCTGCCGGCTCCATTCATCACTGCCACCTTTTCAAAGTGACTCAGTGATGGCTCATGATCATTAACCTAGTAATGGTGTGCTTTACATTAAAGTGAAGGCACATCAAACAACAGGCCCTTCCCATGCATAAGGTAACTAAATGATAGAATAGACATTCCCAGGCTAACAACATACAGATGCTAACAACCCCCCCCCCTCAAGGAATGGACAATAATGATTTGGAGACAGCAGACATGTCTGCTATTTATGCCATTGCTTTCCTTGTTAGTATTACAACAATTGATTTGCTAGGTGAAAATTGGGATATGTAAGATTGATTTTGACAAGCATGCTGGAGATCAACAGCTTTATGAAGCAAGATCAATAACAAGTTTCTTATGTTTATAACTGATATAGGTCCAATAATCTATTAATTTAATTATATCACAGTTGGGGTCTAAACAGCACCAAAAACTTTTCTAAAGCATTTTTATACACATATACAGTAATTCCTAATTTAAATTTCTGAATCCAATTTCATTCTTTGCAACAAATACTCTTTCAACTGGTCTATAATTGATCAAGAGCAGTGGAAGGCAGGGAGTTATTACAGATTGGGAGATGCATAGAATAGCCCAAAACACACATTCCAGTAAAGAGAAGTTACTTGAGGATGGGCTCCAGCACAAGTCTGAAAGCTCAGAAGACTAGAAGCCTCTGGTCCTGGTGACCGACCCAGATAGGATCTTGCAACTAAATAAAATGCATATCCTAGTTAACATTGATCCAAGATTCAGTAAGTATGGGATAATCATCCTGGGGAAGATGTGCAACAGATCATTTGATTTGTACTGTATAAAATGCTAGTAGAAGTGGTAACAGTACTGGTAATAATAGGGAATTAACTAGCAACCTTTTAGCTGAAAAGAAATCCTTATTTCAATACTTTGCAGATCAGCAATAATATTGGCAAGTTTTCATTATGATAAGGAAGAAACTACCATCCCCGGGGAGAAGGAATGAGAAAGAAAGAAATTGTATGTGAAAGAAAGAAAGAAAGAAAGTACACAGTCCTTCTCAAGTGCTTTGCTTTTTGGTTTTCAACATATTTGCTGTGCATATTAAAGTTTGTGAGTGAAAGGTTCACTTAAATGTCTTTAGATGGATCCAGATAGTTAGTAGCTTGAAGGTTGGCAGCAAGATTTCAAATTAATTTTGTGCTGTAACACTCATATAATGCAAGTCAAATGTGAAAATCAACCAAAA
>JANHFK010002839.1:113366-128508 GCA_036250565.1 Sibynophis collaris | reverse complement strand
GCCTCTTATACCTATTTTTAGCAAATCAAATGTCATGTCTTTTTCTTAAAGGCTTGTAATGAGATTGGACAAATATGGATGGAATCTGGAGTAAGCGAAAATGCCGTTTCTGGTCATATACAGCTGATCATACCTGGTGAATCGGCTTGTTTTGCAGTATGTAATTATCTGATTTCTTGTTCTTTTCTGCTATTAGAGAAGTCCAATTCTTTCATTCATCTAATTAATTGCAATGTGTATGGGCTGTGCAAAGGCTTCCAACCAGCTGCATAGTGGATGTGAGATCTACAGGAATGTCCTAGCCTGCTCATTTTCATCCACATACTGGTCCATAATACTTTCCAGCTTGAGATCTAGATTATGCATTTTCATTGGAAGTAGAAGTGTAATATTAAACAACAAACAATCTGTTGTCTTCAGAAGTTTCTTTTCTTTTTCTGTTATTTTGAGAAAGTGTTCAAAAGTCAATCTTCTTTAAAATCCTGCTTTCAGAATTTTAAAAAATCTTCTAGAAAGGTCTCAAGAGAGGCCTAGTTATAATTATATTTTTAGTTGCAGTTCAAGTGTTTTCATTCAATCTTCCAATTATTTCAGAACAGTGCTGAGAATAGTTTGGAATGAGTGAGTAGCTGGCCCAAAGTTCCCCAAAAGGCTTCCAGAGTTGAAGTTAAATTTGGACCTGGGATCTAGTATAGCTATTCAAGTACCAGACTTTACTGTATGCATTCTTTGCTACAAGACCATGCAAGATACATAATCTTTTGTCTCCAAAAAGTGGGATTCAAATGATAAAATAGGAGAGGAGTATGACATTTCTCTTCCAAAATGCCACATTGACCATTTTTCTGTCTCTTTGGCAATAGCAACCATAGTTTTTTCCAAGCCAAACAGCTTGGAATTCACCCTGTGCCATTTTGTTTTATTTTATTTTCAGATTTTACCAACTGCTGTTTTAAGACAATTTCTACAATATTTCCTAACTTGCAATAATTCTTTAGATTTGGATTTGCGTCTCGCTTAGGCTGATCCATCACTGCTTCAAATACCTTGTTCCCATAATGTCATAAAACATATAAGATGTTCTGATTAGAATGGCCGATGGTGATCTGATAACAAAAATCTCTTGATTGGAAGATTGATGATGACCTGATTAAAAAAAGTATTTCCCTATGCTAGCTAGCATAGCTATTGCAACACTTCATAATCAATGTGATCTTAACAGCAATGGATAAGTACCTGAAGATAAGCTGGGTTACAATCATCTGTTTTATTTTGGTTGTGTGACAGTCTGTTTTCAGTAACCCCAAACCTCCTTGGGCCTTTGTCAGGATTTGGCATTTAGCCTAGATTAATGATTTAAATATATTTCTTCCATACTGTAAACACATGGTTATAAGCATCTTTTGGTATTTTTTTTTCATTTTGCTAGTGTGCACCTCCACTTGTCGTAGCTGCAAACATAGATGAGAAAACTCTGAAACGAGAGGGAGTTTGTGCAGCCAGTCTTCCCACCACTATGGGAGTGGTTGCTGGTCTTCTTGTGCAAAATGTCTTGAAGTAAGTGGCTAAATCTTTCAGTTGAAAACAACATTTAATACAGCAGAGTTTCTGACTAAAATGGTCTGACTGAGATTGGCACATGTGGGCCTGATTGGGATAGATTGCAGGGTAACACAGAAATATCATTTTATATCATAAAATATATCATTCTATTTTACCTATTTATGTATTATTGCATTTTATCCTATAACTATTATATTTATCCTACTCTTTTTAAAATTTGTTAGTTATTAGTAATACGTGTTTGAATATGGCCTATTGGCTAATCAATAAAGCTAATCTAATCTAATGTAAACTAATATTTAAATTGCTTTAATTTTAAAACCTTGATGAACTTAGTTTTTTGACAATGGATCTTCTAGAATAAAATCTTTTGAACCTGATTCCATGTTTTGATACAAGCTTTTAAATTCTCCTTACATTTTCTCCAGATATTTATTAAACTTTGGAATGGTGAGCTTTTACCTCGGCTACAATGCACTGCAAGATTTCTTTCCCACCATGACAATGAAGCCAAATCCACAGTGCAGTGACCGAAACTGCAGAATGCAGCAAGAACAGCATAAGGTAAAATATGAACTCCAAAAACAGATTCCTTAGTTCTCCAGTGAGTTGCTTTATTTATTTAGAACCTGCTAAGAAAAAAAAAGAAGTCTTGTAGAGTACATGTTTTCTCCCACGTATTATAAGTAAATTTCAGGTAGTCATTTTTATCCAGTGGATAGTAATTTTGTATATCCAATTTTGGTAAATACAGACCAGATCTTGGTATCCTCTGCAAAATGTTCCATATATCTTCAGTTTGGAATTTGTCATTTTGTTTAAAGATTTTTGGAATGATGTGTGCATTCTGTCCATGTGCAAAACGGCAGGTGCATAAATATATTTTTAAATATTTTTTTATTCTTAATTTTGTTGCCCACATTTGCTAAATTAAACAGCATCCTCATAGATAATGAGAATTACCTTTATTTAATTTTGTTTTTGTGTTATTAAAAAGCTTTTGTCAGTTTTGGTATCTTTATATTTCCAGAAAAAGGAGGCAGTGAATCCAAAAGAAGAATTAATTGTGGCAAGTTTTCAAAGAGATAGGAGTAGCAGACCATCTTATTTGTCTCTTGAGAAACCTATATGCAGGTCAAGAAGCAACAGTGAGAACTGGACACTGAACCACTGATTTCTTCAAAATTTAGAAAGGAGTTCGGCAAGGCTGTGTAGGAAGTTAGCACTCACCCCTCTCCTAAAAGAATGAAATATTTTGGGACATTTGTCAATGGGCCATTAAGGCTTCAGCCAAGCTCACTCATCCCCCCCCTTTTGTCAATGGACCATCATCTGCAACACAATAGGACCCATCTAGCAACAGAAACTCACCACATGGCACCTGGGAAAATTACATTAGCCAGCAAGACCCTGGGAGTCTGACTGCCAATGTGATACATTTCTTACACAGGAACAGGAAACACTAAGATGGCGCCCAAGAGAGGACATAAAAAATCTAGAGACACCCAGCATCTGTCCTTTTCTGTTCAGGAACTCAAGCCATATGATCCTGTCCATCAATAAACCTTCTTTCCAAACAACTTCCATGAATCCAGTGTCTTCTTCCCCATTTGGAACTGAACCCAGAAGGACATTTCTTCCAACAGCTGTATACTGTCACCCTGCCTACTTAACTTATATGCAGAGCACATCATGAGAAAGGCGGGGCTAGATGAATCACAAATTGGAATTAAGATTGCCAGGAGAAATATCAACAACCTCAGATATGCGGATGATACCACTCTAATGGCAGAAAGTGAAGAGGAACTAAAAAGCCTTCTGATGCAGGTGAAGGAGGAGAGTGCAAAAGTTGGCTTGAAACTCAACATTAAGAAAACTAAGATCACAGCCCTCTCAATTCCTGGCAAATAGATGGGGAAGAAATGGAGATAGTGACAGATTTTATTTTTCTGGGCTCCAAGCACAAGGGGACTACAGCCAAGAAATTAAAAGACGCTTGTTCCTGGGGAAGAAAGCTATGGCAAAGTTAGACAACATACTAAAAAGCAGAGACATCACCCTGCCAACAAAAGTGTGTATAATCAAAGCTGTTGTTTTCCCAGTTGTAATGTATGGTTGTGAAAGTTGGACCATACCAAAGGCTGAGCGCCAAAGAATTGAGGCCTTTGAACTAAGGTACTGAAGAAGAGTCCTGCGAGTTCCTTGGACTGCAAGGTGATCAAACGAGTCAGTTCTAGAGGAGATCAACCCTGATTGCTCTTTAGAAGGCCAGATCCTGAAGATGAAATTGAAATATTTTGGCCACTTAATGAGAAGGAAGGACTCACTAGAGAAGAACCTAATGCTAGGAATGATTAAGGGCAAAAGAAGAAGCAGAGAATGAAGTGGCCGGATGGAGTCACTGAAACAGTTGGTGTGAGCTTAAATGGTTTCCGGAGGATGGTAGAGGACAGGAAGGCCTGTTGTCCATGGGATCATGATGGATCGGGCATGACTTCACAACTAACTACAACAACAAGTTCCCCTCATTTCTTTGCATATTGAAGAATTTTAAATTTGACTCTTGGTTATTCCCTTGTCATATAAAGCTAGATAAGTCTTTCTTCCATTGCTTAAAGGATATATCAATAGTAAAAAATAGAGAGTGTTTGAAACAAAAACATCATTCATATTCATTTTTATCACAGAAATTCTCTCCAAGAATGATCATTGTAATTTTTCCCCATTTTCATATCTCCATCTTAACTTAATTCTATAGTTAACATAATTATTCTGAAAAACATACTGTTCACATTGGTCATAATACTAATTAATTACAGTATTATATGTTTTCCTAAGTTTGAAAATTGTTTTTATGCAGTTTTTATGCAGTTTTTCTTATCTTCTATCTTCATATTTTTTGTGAATATATTAGGTTTTTTAAATATTACTTTTAAATCCAGCTAGCAAATTCCTTTAATTTATCCACTAATATCTCTATTCCTTCCATAGGGATTTTCAAAAATTAAAACCAAATCAACTACATATATCTTTAATTTGTATACTTCTTTCTTAACCTGAAAGCAATAAAAGAGCTGCAGTGGCGTGGGGTTAGAGTGCAGTATTGAAGGCTACTTCTGCTGATTGCCAGCTGCCTGCAATTTGGCAGTTCAAATCCTACCAGGGTCAGGGTTGACTCAGCCTTCCATCCTTCCGGGGTCGGTAAAATGAGGATCCAGATTGTTGGGAGCAATATGCTGACTCTGTAAACTGCTTAGAGAGGGCTATGAAGCACTAGCGGTATATAAATCTAAGTGCTATTGCTATTGCTATTTACCCCAGAATTTCTCTCATCTTGTCATATGTCTCTATTTAATACTTCCAGAGGTAAAATGAACAAAAATGGAGATAAATGGCTCCTTGTATTGTCACTTTTTGACAAGTTTTTGTTAATTCTCCATTGACAATTATTTGTGTCTTTGTGGGGTATAAACCAATTTCACACATTTAATAACAATTTGTCCAAAGTACATATCTCCCAGAATTGTAAATAACAAAGTCCAGTTCAAATTGTCAAATGCCTTCTCTACATCTAAGAAGAAAAAACCCCACCAGTCATTATGTTATTTGAAATATTCCAAAATGTCCAATTCATTTCTAATATTATCTCTTTACTGTCCTTTGCATAAAAACCCTGTGAAATTATTTTCATCAATTCAGCCAATATCATTTCAATATAGTCATTGTTCAATAATAAAGTTGGACAATAATCCTTTGGTGAAATCAAATCTTGGCGTTTTTTTTTATAATTAATGCGTTTTTTATAATTAATTATAATTAATTATAATTAATTATAATTAATTAATTATTTTTTTTATAATTAATATTAAATTTCTAATATTCTTCCATTCTAAAAAAATATAATTAATCATCTTTTGGAAAAGTTATAAGATTTTCATTTTTGATATAAAGTCTATTCATAGTTTGTTCTGTTTATCCGTAAACTTCAATAAATTTTGTTTATTTAAGTATTCATTAATTGTCAAGATATTGTCTTATCTTGAAAGATATTGATGGAATATTATTCAAATTCTCTGTTGTGGCTTTTATTTACTGCCACATCTCTACTTCACTCCATCATTTCAATTAACACAGTGAAAAAAATGATCCCTTGTCTTTTTAGGCAGCAAAATGTGCAAATATTGCAATGGATTTTCCCCCACCATACAAAATGTTAAATATGCTGATAAATGCATACCCTTGACTGCTTCTCTTCAATACTCTTCTTAGTGTCTGGGTTCAGTAGTCATCACTTGCTTTTTCCAAAAGTTCTAAGGACTTTCTTCTTCTTCCAGCTCTATTGTTGATTTTTTTTTAAATATAAAAATGCTACCCCAATAAAGATTGATATCACATATAATGAGTTTTATGTGGGATCAGGGAGTTTAACCTGTGCTTCATTTTTAAATCCCAACTGTAAACATTGACAGGAGAGTCAACCGAATCTTCCTCCAATATATTTAAGCCTTTTTTCTTGATAATATGAGTAATAATGAAAAAAGGAATCCAAAAATATAACTGTGATGTGGTTATAGTTATTGGCTTTATTATACACTTTAGGTTCACCTGACAGAGAAAATACGTTTCTTCTTTCTTCTCAAAGAGACATGAATTGTTTTGCTTTAGTTTAACTTCTGAAGGAACTGGGTGGTTTCACAGTATCTTATGGAAAAGTGTTAATGAGGAAAGAAAGCCAAGTTCAAATGAAGTCTATTAAGTTCAATACACTGTTTCATTCAGAATAATATCTCTTACTTCTTGAGTGACTTACCTTCTATTTTAAACCTTTCCTGTGTTGGAAATTAAAACCCACCCCTCTCCTAGAAAAATGAAATATTTTAGGATATACTAAAAAGGCAGAATATTTTCCCTAAAAGAGAAGTAGAAACTGAGAGAAGCAGAAACTCAGCCCCCCACCTTTGTTAATGGGCCATTAAGGCCTGGGCCAGAGTATTCTACATAACAAAGATCTACCTCCTTCAGACAGAGCCATTTAATTGTCCTTCATTGAACCACCCACCAAGTTTCAAGCAAACTTGGCACACAGACAACCTAAAAGGCTAGCTATGACCTCTGGCAGCAACCAATCAGGATACTCTCCCTGTGCCCCAGGAAGTTCAAAGCCAGAGAGGGTCACTCTCAGCATCTCGATCCTTTTTCTGCTCAGGAACTCAAACCATGTGATCTTGTCCACCATTAAACCATCTTTCCAAGCAGTTTCCATGTTTCCAGTGTCTTTCTCCCCACTTGGAAGGATATTTCTTCCAACACCTGCTCAGACAGTTTTAAAAATGCCTGACAGACAATAAGGGGAAATGCTTTTCTCTGGTACTTACCTTGAATCATGAAATCATTTTCAAGTCTAGAAATCGAATAAATTTAATTTAAATTTAATTTAAGTGATGCCTGCTCTTCCTTCCTTTCTTCAATGGGGTTTCTGTAGTTTTAAAACCTGAATGTATTCACTTAGCCTTTTGTAATGCCATAATGTGTTGTATTGATAGCTAAATATGCTACATGAATGAAAACATTCACATTCAAATCCATGGAAATAGTGATTACGTAGGCTAACTATTAAACAAGTGAAGGTGAAACTGTACTTCACATCTCCATTACCCTATGACAGAGAAACTTTAATGAGTCTCTGCTTTTAAAAATTTCTAATTGTGTACATAATTTTGCCTTCTACATTACACTATCCAAACCTTGTGATTTAACCTAGCAATTGCTAGAAAGTCCCCAATATAATTTCATATCAATAGCCATAATCAGATACTGTATTTATATTCTTCAAGCCTAATATCAGTAGAATGAGATATTTTGCATTCAACTAGCACAGTGGTGGCTAACCTTTTCCAGATCGAGTGCCGAAAGCATATGCGTCCCACCCTCCATGCATGTGTGGCAGAGACCCGAAGACCAGCTGACTGGTGGGAGGCACGCATGCATGCGCAGCGAAGCTGAACTGAGGTGATGGCTCACGTGCCAGCTCTGACACACGTGCCATAAATTCACCATGGTACTAGCAGATACTAACTAATGTATCTTTGCATTACCAGTTATAATGTTTCAATTGCTGTAACATAGACACCAAACTCTACATTTTAGCAATGAAATATAAATACCAATGGATTAATACTTGCCTTTGTTGAGTGAGTAAGCCAGAGATGAGCTTTTTGACTTATCTTGAATTGCCAAAAAAAAATGATTTTGCTCAATTACCTCTTTCCCATAAAAACTAGAGGCTGGGATATAAAACATCTTATCTTATTTAGGATTACATGATATGCACTATAACATGGCAAACTAGAGAGAAGAAGAATAGATCCTAAGAAATCTAAACAGAAACATCACTTGGGAGTTAAGCTTTTAGAAATGGTCTTGCCAGCAAGGCCCAGCTGTTATTACATGATAAATAATTTAAGCAATTTCTCTCAGCTAAAAGTGTATAGTGACAGATTAAGAAAAAATAAATAAATTTTTAACCGTGCCACTAAAATTTATCACAAAAAGCTTCAGCTGAGAATCCTGCTTCCAAAAATGAAACAGACATACAACACACCATATCAAAATATTAGATGATGGGAAACATAAATTAATAAAGACACATTTTCTATTTCTCAGTCCTCAGAGACTAAAGCAATGAATAGCAGTAAATAGTATCCATATATTATTATTTTGGAGTGTACACTTGGCACAAAAGAAAACATTTGTTTCTTATTGCGCTATAGGATTGTCTTATCACAGCTTTTTTGCCTTCTTGTAACATAGTTCAGATGTTTCTGTAAATATTACCAAAGTAGCTTTATCTTCAATTTTAAGTTAAATCTGATGGAAACAGTTTTGTATTTAGGTATAGTGAATTCATTGATCATTATCATTTTAAAATGTTTCCTGATTGAGGTATATAGTTTGCTTCTTGACTGTTGGTCTAAACTTCATTTTGATTTTAATCTTTGCTTATCTAGATGTTGATTGCTGGTGAGTGTTCTAGTCTTTCTGTTCCTTTTTTGGCTTGTTCATTGTCTCTTTAGAATGGAAGATATGGTTGTTTATCTATGTGCCTGTTGATGGCCAATTTTCTAACCTGTGTTCATGTCAGAAGACATAAAAACTGCTTAATTTCACAACACATGGAGAGGCGCAACCATAATTTCAACTGGGAAACATGATCATCTTAGATTAAACCAAGTCCAAACATGCTAGAGAATTCCTGGAAGCCTGACATTCTTACAAATAGGCTATCAACAGGCACAGAGACATAAATAACATCTACATACCATTCAAGAGACAATCAACAAGAAGCAATAAATACCCCAATGAAGGAAATGCAAAAAAGGTAACAGTAAATAGTCCAACCAAAGAAACACCAAGACCACTCCCTCCCAACATTAATATAATTGAGTGCAAACCCCATTCCATACTAGCACTGATGATGTTGGCTAGTTTGGATAAAGAAAGTATGCAAGAAAACAACCAAGCTCAGAGAGGACAATGGACCCTTCATTTCAACCCTGAGTTATAAATATAAATATCTGTGTCTATGGAGATTGTCAGTCATCCAGGTCATAGTTGCCCCAAAGGTGCTTTTTTCAAGAGGCAACTGGGCTTTCTTTCTTGTTTTTCTTTGAAGATGTTTTGCTTCTCATCCAAGAAACTTCTTCAGCTCTGACTGGATGGTGGGGAATGGAAGGATTTATACTTCTTGCAGACAGATAGTCATTTATGTTCTTATAGCAAGTTGTGAATGCCACCTGTAAGTTTATCTGTGTCCTCAGGGTTACCTGAGTAGGGCAAATGGGTGTGGAGTCTTCTTGGAACTTCTGAAAGGACTGTGTTGTAGACTGGAGACAGATGATGCCATGTCCCTCCCCCTCTGTTGAGAGAGGGACGTTTAATTTTGACATAGATGGCCTCTTTGACCACTCTTTCACACCAGCAGTCTTCTCTGTCCAAAATTTGGACTTTGCTGTCTTCAAAAAAGTGGCTTTTGTCTTTTAAATGCAGATGGACCACTGAATCTAGTCCTGATGGGTTTGTTCTCTTACGTTACGTCATGCATGTATCAAGTGGTTGTTTTGTTTCCCCAATGTACAGATCTACACATCGCTCACTGCAATGTACTGCATATACCATTTTGCTCAGTTTGTGAGAGGAGTCTGAGCAACATGGTACATGCAGTATAATACACTTTAGGGATAAATATCTGTATGAAGCAAAAATTCCTTAGATGATTCAAAGAAAACAAAAAAAATCTAGTTCATTTTATTGTTAACCATTGCTGAAAAAAACCTTTAAACACAGATCTCTGGGCTAATAGTAATTTTCCAGGCAATACCCATAGAGATACGTGAAGATTTTATTTGGTTTGTCATACATTGATTTGGAGGAACCTATATTTAAAAAAGAAAGTGAAAAAGTGAAAAAAAACAAAGCAGACAGGTTTGTCCATCCAGAGAGAGGGGCCTTTTAGCCTTGTGTTTATAAAAGTATGCCTTTCAATTCCTGGTTATTCGACCATGTTTGAGTTGTTTTGTTAGGGTTGTCATGTTTATTTTTTAAAAGGAAAAGCAAGCTTCCCATTTTAATGAGTACATAGCTGGCAGTTATAATGCACTCTTCTCCTTTTGGGGGGAGTAGCTACGCCTATTGAATTTAGCCAAAGTACATGCATAAGAATTCGATTTGTTTCTTTGTTTTGTAATGTTATATTAAAATTCATTATAATTGGGTCAGAAAAATTTTGAATGTTTGTGTGTATGTGATTTATGACTAGGAATTTATTTACACATTTATCTCATTTATATAGCCACCCATCTCTCAAAACAAGTGACTCTTGGTGGTGTAGAACAAAGCTAAAAAAATTAATACCTGAATCAATTATTTTTTAAAACTGTTAGAAACTATAAAAATAAAGCTAAGACAATAGCTGAAGGGATGTTGATAATAAAACAGTACCATTGTCTTCCTGTCTGCTTTAGGGGCCTCAAAATAAATCTTAGGATGCTTTTCTGAAACCTAAGGAGCAAAGACTTCATCTCCAAGATTGACAGAATCAAATATTTGTAAGATTTGAAGGTTCCAATCTGTGCTTTCTCTGATATATATGAAGAGACATATTGAGGCAACAATGCTAAAAGTACATTATTGTACACTAGATCTTTTACCTATCCATTGTATATTATTGTACTATCACAGGTTGTTTTACATATATCCAGTTCAGTGGGCTCCAAAACCCCAGAGAGCCAACATAACCCCACCTGATCTCTAGGTAACACATCCACAAGTGCTCAAAGGCTAATACTCACTGTTTACTATACTGTTTCCCAATTGTGCTATAATTCCTGTTTCTCCATTACTTCTCTTCTGTGAGTTCTACTTCTGGAAAACAGTAATTATTTTAAAATAATTAGTCCCTTTTAATAATTTAAACATTACAGTCAAAAGACAAACAGAGGTAGATGCAAGCATTTCGTATTGACTCATCAGTACCTACATTACAATAAAATCAGCCTCAAATATAAGATCTAGCAAGAGCATTAATTAAGCCTATAACATATGCAGGAAAGCAACCAATGGCAAGTCTTACACCCATGGGAGGCACAGATTGACACAAAGCCTTTTCTGCAAGCACAAGGGAGGCTTCAAATGGTTAATCGCACCTGCCTAAGCAAACTGCAGGAAATGAGAGTTCCTGTGGCACAGTAGAACTTTAAATGCAGAGTTTTGATCCACCTGGTGATTCGTAGATAGTAAGTGTCTCACAATGGCTGAAGAAGGCTTTTTATGGCCATGATTTGCTGTTGTTGTAATTATTATTATAGTGATTATTTTATTTGCCTTAGGCTGCTTCAGGCTGTTTTAGCTTCCTGTGAATGAACACAAAGCACACCATCATCATCAACTGCCTTTCTGCTCAGCTTTGGTAGCCACCAGTTGCTGGGCTGGCTAGAAAGAGTCTTAAAGGGATGGGTCACCAGCATCCCAGGTGCTGTCCATTTTGCAGATAGCCTGTCCTTTCATATCTACCAGTAGAAGAGAATATTTGCAGCTGAGGGTTGAAATGTTGGCGTCCTTGATGCTCTTTGAGCATGGTTGCTTTCTTGCATAATCTGCAAGAAAACAACCAAGCTCAGAGAACACCAAGGACTCCACAGTATATTATTGTTCATTATCTTAAAGCAAATCATTTATACGAACAATGAAGCTTGACTGTGGCAACCGTTGCTTCTTTCAAACTTTTGAGAATTTTATGCTCAAGTTACTACAAAAATATCAAGTCTAAGAAATAATACAGGAAAAGGATCTCTTTCTCAGGCCTCTTCCCCTTTTCCAAGTGTGGTTTGTGTCAGGCTTAACATAAGTTTTTTGCCTAGTCATCTAGAGTGAAGAAATAATCTCTTTTCAAGAGATCAGTCATGAATCATTTTTGGAACAAAAGTGTCACTCCATGTCCTTTAGCAGTTGCTCCCTGAGATACTCTGTCTAATGACACAGCCCTCCCTGATAACCTTGGAAGATAGTCAGACATACAGAATTACGCAATCCAAAATACTTAGGAACTAGATAAAGAAAAAAGAAAGCAATTCTCAAAGCTACCTACGCACTTCTTGAAAATCAGTCCTGTAAAAAATAATGTGGTTCACAGGGAACAAGAAAAAGCTGGAAGTATGATTGATGTTTTGTTCCCATTCCTCTTTGCCTTGTTTGAGCAGAGTGGCCTCATCTGAAAATTGTCCGGTGATATGGAATGCTTGTGCTTGAAAGAGAGTCTTCCCTTCCAGTACTACAGTTGGCTCCTTCCAGTTGGTTCCCTTCCTACCATTGAATATAACTGGCATAGCAGTCGCTGCTGCCAACCCTGGTTAATCATCACTGACTCCTGCTGCTTCTACTGCCTTTAGCTGCATGGCATCATAACAAGTGGAAACTGTTAGCTGAACTAATGAGCTCAATGAAATCTTTGGTTCACTAAAAACTGTTCCTATAATTCAGATACCCTCTCTGCTCCAGGTCTTCTGAAAGATGGAGATTGAAACAGGCATCTCTCTAGCTAATCTAGGTAATGCAACCCATACTTTTAGCTTCAGGTATGGCTCATAGAGGCTGGGTCTTCACATGAGGTGGCGGGACAGACTATCACTTAAGATTTGAGGTATAGCGTAGCAGGAATAAATGCTTTCCCTATGGTTTTTTTTCCCTTTGAATCTTCCTGCAATAAAAAAATTGAGCGTATATGAGAGCAATTTCTAACCCAATTGTTTATCTGTTATGAGTTTTGTTTGTTTTATTTTGCAGAAAGCTTTTAAAGCCAGTTAAAATGTGGATTTTCCCCTTTAAACCAAGATACACAAAGGATACTTTGACAGAAGGAACAGATGCTGTCCATAGTGCTGAAGTAGCATTTTTTTAAAAATGTCATTATTCTTGTGCTGTCCAAGTCTGCTTGGTGGGACATGTCATTTTTGGTCATATAATCCCATATATGGGATTATAAGGAATGTAAACTAGTGGCCTCATCATTTAATCACTGGGCTTGATCATTGGACTCTCTAATTTCAGCAATCTGTGGTATGTGTGTGTGTCTGCTTTGAAAGCTTTGCACAGAGATGAAAAGAGTAAAGGAGAAGCTGTCAGCAGAGTGAATGAATTTAAGAAGTAAAGAAATTATTTTGGATAAACTGAAGGAAGTAAATGGAAAAAAATGAGTATTTTAAAAATCAGTTGGCGATGATGTTGATATATGAAAAAAGTAAGTCCTAAAGGCTCTGAGAATATTGGAAAATAGTAAAATTGTAGATGTAGATGGTAAAAAAGGAAAAAATATTAACTGTGCATGTGGTTTGCTTATAGACTAGCTGTGTCATCTCTTTAATGTACATGTGAACAATCCATCAGTGATGGGTGATTGGAATAACACTATTATTATTCATCTAATCAAAGGGAAAGGTAGCAAAAGTAAATGTAAAAACTAAGAGTGGGAAGGTGTTTGAAAGTATTTTGCTCAAACACTTAGAGACAGTTTGGAAAAACAATGTGTATATTTCTCTGGTAAAAAATCCACACACAGAGAGACAAAAATTGTTTATGACAGATGCCTCTGAAAAAAGAACATGTAGGCCTAAAAGTTTTAAAAACAAAAGTTTTATTTAAGAATAAATACAATGTATTATATATAATTTATAATTGTTATTATTAGTTGCGAAGTCGTGTCTGACTCATCGCGACCCCATGGACAATGTTCCTTCAGGCCTTTCTGTCCTCTACCATCCTCTGGAGTCCATTTAAGTGCACACCTACTGCTTTAGTGACTCCCTCCAGCCACCTCATTCTCTGTCTTCCCCTTCTTCTTTTGCCCTCAATCTTTCCCAGCATTTATAGTATATTTATAATATAATTTATAATAATTGCATTTAAATGATAAAGTTGCTTTTTACTTAATGATGCATGCATTATTGTGTAGCTCATTTACTGCATGCACAATCACTCTATGCAAGAGATTTCAAAGCTGCTAACACCCAAAGAAAGATGGGTTTATTTAATTCACCTACTTTATAATAACAATAACAATAGCAATAACAATATATACCTCTTCACAGTGCTTTACAATACTCTGTAGACAGTTTACAAGGTCAGCATATTGCCCTTAACAATCTGGGTCCTCATTTTACTGACCTCGGAAGGATGGAAGGATGGAAGGCTGAGTCAACTTGAGCCTCATCAGAATAGAATTCCTGGTTGTGGATAGAGTTTGTGTGCAATAGTGCATTCTAACCATGGTGTCACCAGGGCTCCTAAGGTGATCCTGATCAGTGGTGGGATTCAATTTTTTTGTGGCCATGGTTTGGTGGTTGTGGCTTGGTAGGTATGGCAGGGGAAGGATATCATAAAATCTCCATTCCATCCGACTCCAGGAGAAAGATATTGTAAAATCTCCATTTCCTCCCAATCAACTGGGACTCAGGAGGCAGAGAATAGATGGGGGTGGGACCAGTCAGAGGTGGTATTTACCAGTTCTCTGAACTATTCAAAATTTCCACTACTGGTTCTCCAGAACTGGTCAGAACTTGCTGAATACCACCTCTGGTCCTGATTCTTTTCTGGGTCCAAATGAAAATACTTATTATGGTACCAAAGGTATCACAAATGTGGACTTGGGTTAGTAGCAAAACTACCAATTCTCATATACTTTGTTCCATGATCTTAGATCTGAAATGAGACATCTTTTGCAGGCTTCTCTGTAGATAAGCTTAACATAATAGCTAATTCTGCTTCTTTTATAATAATGTACTATAAAACAATGCTCCCTAATTTTTACAAAAATGATTTATTTTAACCTGGGTCTTTTCTATGTTTTTTATGCTTCTGGTTCAAAGTGGTTTTAGTGTTTTGAATGTAGGTCTTTATAAGCCCAGAACCATAGAGTGGGAAGAATGATTTAAATCATTAGAATGAAGAAGAAAAAAATTTCCTTCCGGTTATTCCCAAGTGGGAATTTTAGCATGGAGATCACCACAATTACGACATGCCCACTGTGAAT